>JANEYF010001439.1:57500-145131 GCA_029963845.1 Rhamnusium bicolor | reverse complement strand
TAAAGTTCAGAAGAACGTAATGAAAGTAATAGCATTGTAGAAGCAGAAGCGCATGAGAGTTGCAAAATTCACATAAATTGTTATTTTGAATCTATTGTTAAAATAAAAACCTCATTACTAACTCTAAATATTCCATATGGGTAATTCTCATAATAATAATATTGTGCACACATACCCTGTTATACAACTTCCGTGTATGAAGGATGTGGAAGCTTTTAATAAACTGCTTATAACTATAAATCTCTTAAAGACATGTACACCTGTTTCTGGATCTTTGCGCATCTCAATTATAGCCGTATGAATCAAATAATCAAAAATAAATAGAAAGGTTAACTCTTCCTATGAGCAATGGCTATTACTGGACGTTTAATTTATACATATTATCATTGTATTTGTTGATACTATAAATGCATCGCTGCAATATAGCTGTGCACGAGCCGTACCTAATTTGATGTACGCGCAAAAGATCCAACCACAAACTAAAGGGTGATTCTAAAGTAAGGGATATATCTCAACTTATTATATATTCTTAACAAATCAAATTAATAACAAAAAGTAAATGGAATCTAGTTGCTTACATAATGGAATTTCTGATGGCAAACACTAGTTACCGCAAATGCTCGATATGACCTCCATTTTGTTGTTGTAAAATTACCAACCGTTCCTCCAAATTGTATACACCACTATTCAACATTTCTAGTTGAATTGCACGAATTTGCTCTCTAATACTGTCCTTTAATTCCTCCAGCGTTGTTGGCCGTGTTCTAAACACCAAATTTTTTAAATAACCCCACAGCCAGTAATCCGCTGGGTTAATATCAAGCGATCTTGGTGGCCATGAATTTGCAAAATGTCTGCTTATAACACGATCTTGAAAAATCGCAGTTAATAATTCTTTAACTGGTCGGTAAATGTGCGGAGGTGCTCCATCCTGCATAAAAATCATGTTTTCAATTCCTTCGTGCTCGTTTTGCAAGTGTGGAATTGCATAATCCTTTAACATTTGCAGGTATCATTCACCAGTAACAGTTACAGATCCGGCCTCCCCATTCTGTATTTCCTCGTATGGACCAATGATGAAATTAGCTGTGAAACCGCACCAAACGGTAACTTTTTTGTCATTAAGGCCTTGCTGAACGATTTCATATGGATTTTCTGTTGACCATATTCGACAGTTTGAGTATTAACTTCACCATTAAGAGAGAAATGGGCCTCATCTGTCCATAAAATATGGGTTAACCATTCGGGTTCAATTTCCATCTGAGCTAATGACGTGTAATGAAAAATCGTACCTGAGAGCAAAATCTGCGTCCTATAATTCAAACAGCAGTTGCAGTTTATAAGGATACATTTTTAGCATTTCCCGTACAATTTTCCAAACCGTGGTGTATGGCTTTTGTAATTATTTTGATATCGCATTCACACTGCTGATTGTTAGCGGATTAGTATTGGCTACGTTTTGATTTTCCTGAAGAACTTCTGCAACTTGGACATCACTAATCCTAGGTCTTCCTGACCTCGGAAAGTCTTTTACAGACCCTGTTCTTTCAAATTTGCTAATTAAATTACGATACGCCTTCATTTTGCACAGCCCTGCTCTCAAACCCATTTTCGTACGAAATCTTCGTAATCCACTAGTGTAATTTTTACCGTCTTCATAATAACATTGCACTAAACCAATTCTTGTTTGCAGATCCATATTGAAACTGTTACAATTTACGTTACGCGAGTTTTATTTTGAGAACAATTCTCTAAATTACGATTATTTCGTTTGACACTTGTATCAATAGTTGTCACGACAATTCTTTTGTTTTCCATAGATACACTAAAATCCAATTATTGAAGCAACTAGATTCTGTTTACTTTCTGCTACTAGCATAATTTCTTAAAACTATATAAGAATTTAAAATAGACCCCATACTTTATGATAACCCCCATATAATTCAAAAAACAAATAAATGTTACTACTCTTAATAATATTTGAATGATAGGATATAACATAATTGGTTTGACCCATCTGTGTTATCTTGTTTATTTATTAATTTATTTTTGTTTGTTTAGTTAATATTATTTTGTCATATTTATGTAATTTTTAATTCTACAACCATATGTATTCTATATATGTATGGGACTTATCCGATATTATGTAAACATAATCTATGGAATGAATAAATATTATTATTACATTGGTAAAAGGCTTTTATTATCAAACAATCATGGAGAAAATCGGATATATTAGTTTATGACCTAAATAAAAAGATAGTGACACTGTATATATAATAATTAATCATTAGATAATATTTTCCACAGAGAAATAGAGCATTTATATATTTCATGCCAAAGTCACCCTTCATAGTACTTACTAAAAAAAAAAAAATACAAGAAAAGAATGTACAATTGTACAAATTTTCACAACCATTCCTACCGACATTGCCAGCGTCGGTGGTGAGATTTGAACCTGGATCTACGATAGAGAGACAATAATAATAATAATAATAATAATAATAATGATAATAATAAATGGATTCCGGACTGGTTCGTCGAGGGACGTACTGTGCTAATCCCCAAAAAGGGGGATCTTTCCGACCCGAGGAATTATAGGCCGATCACTTGCCTTAACTCCTGCTACAAGATATTTACACGTATCTTGTATGCTAGGACGCTGAGGTCTGTTGATCCGGTCTTCCAGCAGATACACGAACAGCGTGGTGCCAAGAAGGGCATGGCAGGTTGCAAGGACAGCCTGCTGATAGACCGCTGTATTACACAGGATTCTGTGCAATACAAGCGGAATCTATCGATGGCCTGGATTCATTACCGCAAGGCATTTGATACAACATCGCATGAGCTATTGTTGTACTTGCTCGAATGTCTTGCGGTACCAGCACCACTAGTGAGATGCATCGAACAGCTGCTGCCGCTCTGGAAGACCCGCTTCACCATAACATCAGGTGCACAGCGGGTCACAACAGAGCAGGTGGCATTTAGGAGAGGAGTTTTCCAGGGTGACTCCCTGAGTCCTCTCCTCTTCTGCATCTCACTGCTGCCGTTGTCTGTTGGGCTCCGCCAAACCCGCGACCGGAGGCATAAGGTCACCCATCTATTTTATATGGATGACCTTAAACTTTATGCCTCCGGAGAGCGCGAGCTACAAAACGCTCTTAGGGTGGTCGAAGAATATACGCGGGCAATTGGTATGGAGTTCGGGTTGGACAAATGTGCAGTCGTCCACCTCAAGAGAGGACGATGCGGGGAATTCCCTGAAGATGCGCAGCTCGCAGACGGAAGCATCCTAAGACATCTGGATGCCGGAGAGACCTATACATATCTGGGTGTGCAACAAAGGCACATCCAGGATGTATCACAAATAAAAGATTCTCTCCGCGGCAAGTACAGACACCGCCTCCGAAAGATTTGGTCTTCCGAACTTTCGGGGAAGAACAAGGTGTCTGCAACTAATATGCTTGCCGTTCCGATTCTGCTCTACTCCTTCGGAGTAGTAAAGTGGAGGGTAGATGAGCTGCGTCAATTAGACAGAGATACCCGCAAGATGATGAATATTCACAGAAGTATTCATCCTAGATCGTCCGTTCCTCGTGTGTACCTCCCACGTCAACGGGGGGGCCGAGGACTCTTGAGCCTGGAGTGTACGCATGGCAGAGTAGTTCTGAGTATGGCATGTAACATACTCAGGAGCTCAGATCCCCTCTTGCGGTTCGTAAAACATCACGAAACTGTAGGAGTGGGAGCAGGATTGTTCAAGGCAGCAAAAAGAGCCGCAGATGAACTCGGTCTCGCATTTGACATCGGGCGAGGAGGCCGGCGAGGTGCTGATGTTGAGTCAGTCACCGAACTTCAGCCAAATCGTCTGAAAGCCCGAATCAGAGCTGCCGAACAGGAAAATCTGTTTCGGCAGCACGTCGATAAACCCCAGCATGGTGTCTTCTATAAGAACATAGAAACACTGGGTTTATCGACCAGGCTGACCTTCGCCTTTCTAAGGTCAGCAGGGCTTAAGTCGGAGACCGAGGGATTCATTATGGCCTGTCAAGATGGTGTTATCAACACCTTGGTCTACCGTAGCCGCGTGTGGCGTGTAGAGGTTCCTGATATCAACTGCAGGACCTGCCATCAGGCGCCGGAATCGCTCATGCACTTACTATCTGCATGCCCTATATATGCGATTTCGGCCTACATCCACCGGCATAATGCGGCGTTACGAGTGCTATACTACCATCTAAGGCACTCGTACGGGGTAGACCAGACACCAGTGCTGCCTTACGTCCCCGGAGATATTGAGTCCGTTGTCGAGAACGAGAAATGCCGGATTTACTGGAACTACTCGTTCCCGACTGTCAGGCTAATCCAAGCCAACAAGCCTGACATAGTCCTCCTCGACCATCAACTCAAGGTGATGTATGTCATCGAGTTCTCGGCTCCTGCGGAGAAAAACATCACCTTGAAGGAGGAGGAGAAACGGACCAAATATCGCGATCTCCGGTACGAGCTCCAAGTGCTGTACCCAGGCTACTCGGTAAAAATGGTCGTCCTTATAATCGGTGTACTCGGAGGGATAAAGCCTACGCTACTTTCGGAACTAAAGATCATACCGGCCTGCCAAAAATCAGCTGAGTGGCTGGCAGGCCAAATGCAGAAGGCGGTCATTCTGGGTTCTCTCCGTCTGCTTAGGGCACACGATTCTGGTATCTACAGTCACTAACCCTGCGGGATGTGGGGAGTGGCTGTAGTTGATGCGCCGGCGCGACTCCCGTGAGGCGTCGGAGGCCACGGGAGGACTGACCGGCATCGGGAAACCGAAAAAAAAAAAAAAATAAAGTTGTGTAAAATAAAAGCAATTTAACACAAAAGGTTGGTGGTACAGTATACAGGGTGTTCATTAAGTACATACAATAAATTATTTGAGTGATTTTAAGACAAAAAGTTCATATAAACATGGGTCCGCAAATGCTTCGTATTCAAGATACAGGGCGTTAAACTTTTTTAAAAAATTTGGTTTTTCGTAAATATCTTAAATATCCCTTACCCAAATTTGTTGTAATTTGGCAGTGTTATTTGTAGTGTTAAGGAGCTAATTAAGCACTAACTTGATAAAACTTATTAAGTTCAGTGGCGTCCCGAGCGGCACATTAACGAATATTTTTGACAAAGAAAATGTACGCCACTGACTATTTTGTAATTTTAATTTTTTTTTTTTTTTTTGGGTTAAGCAACTAAAAATACAACTTTTATATCTCTTGAATTTTTTTTGGATTTTGCTTAGTTTTCGAGAAAAAAAATTTAATTCACTTAATTGCATATTCCTGGACCACACAAGAAACATGGGGAAACGTATTTTTTTAGAAATTATCATTTTTTTTATAATTTTTTATTAATAATATGTTACAACAACAACAAATAAACACTAAATTAAATACATTTCTTAACATCTAAACTAATGAATTTTACTAAAGTAATTGTTCGAAATGGCCCCCTTGACTTCAATACAACTGTCTAGCCGCCTCTTCATTGATTTACGCACTCTCCTGAAAACACCTGGCGTATTTTTTATTGTGTCACATGAATTAATGATTCTATTTCGTAGATCCACTTCACTTACAATAGGAGTTTTGTATACTAACGCTTTAAGGTGTCGCCAGAGGAAATAATCTAATTCATATCGGGCGAGCGAGGAGGCCATGATTGTGGGCCTGCTCTCCCAATCCAACGGTTATGGTAATTTTCATCCAAAAAAATGCCGCGCCAATAGACTAAAGTGCAGTAAAACCCCGTTGTGCATGTACCAATTACGGAATCTTTCCATGGCTGGAACTTCTTCTAAAAGTCCAGGTAAAACAAATTCTAAAAATATTCGGTATTCTTCCTCATTAAGTTTAGGTGGTAGAAAATGAGGCCCAATGAGGTGGTCACCGACAATTCCAACCCAAATATTAAAAGAAAACTTGAAAATTATTTTCTGTTAAGGTGTGTGATTGATATGGAAATTAGTAATTGAAATGCGTGAAAAACAAGCTTCATCTTAAACAATAGTCGTCTTAGGAAACCTGGATTTAAGAAATTACTGCGTAACCAATCACAAAAAGTTATTCTTAAGGGCAAATCTCTGAGTAATAGAGCTTGCACACATTGCATATGGTAGGGAAATAGCTGCTAGTCTCTTAAAATCAGCCACACTGTGCCATGGGTATTGTTCAGTTCTTCAACTATTTTCCGGGTACTGGTATGAGG
The DNA here is from genome assembly GCA_029963845.1 of Rhamnusium bicolor. NCBI lineage: Eukaryota > Metazoa > Arthropoda > Insecta > Coleoptera > Cerambycidae > Rhamnusium > Rhamnusium bicolor. Next base: position 138,885 of record JANEYF010001439.1, on the reverse strand, counting down.
ATTTGCTTCAATTTCATTTAAAACAGCTTCTATTTGAATTGTTCGTACCGTTACAGGCCTCCCGATGAAAACCGTCGATCTTTTAAAACTACCTGTTTCAGAAAGTCGTGCATGGAGACGTACAAAAGTTCTTCCGTTAGGCATCACACGTCGAGGAAATCTTTCATGATAAATGCGTCTTGCAGCATTAGAGTTTCCATGAGCCATTCCATAACAGAAATGCATATCTGCCATTTCACTATTAGTAAACTGAACTATGTTGGACAAAAAATAACTCGAAAAATAATCACCAAAAATACTTTTTACAAAAATTACAATTTAATAGCTTAATATATTGACAACAGCTCATTTGTTTGCCAAATACTGCAATCGTTTTCCAAGGCAACCCTTGATTATTTCCTACGTTTCCCCATGCAATTAAGTGAATTTAATTTTTTGTCTCGAAAGCTAAGCAAGATCTGAAAAAAATTCAAGAGACATAAAAGTTGTATTTTTAGTTGCTTAACCCAAAATATATATATATATATATATATATATATATATATATATATATATATATATATATATATATATATATATATATATATATATATATATTGTTGTTTTTCAGGTTTTCGCGGGTGGTGAATGTTAAATTCGTTTTCCGGGTATACTCCCGCGTAGGTGATAGGCCCCGAGAGGGACCGTGGTTGTCTGAACGACGTTTCGGCAGAATCTCATCTGCCATCTTCAGGTTCTAACAGATAACTGCTTACTGCGGCTTCTGGTAACTCGAACTGAAATTTCAGTTCGAGTTATATATATATATATATATATATATATATATATATATATATATATATATATATATATATATATATATATATATATAATATTAATATAAAAATTACAAAATAGTCAGTGGCGTATATTTTTTTGTCAAAAATATTCGTTAATGTGCCGCTCGGGACGCCACTGGACTTAATAAATTTTATCAAGTTAGTGCTTAATTAGCCCCTTAATACTACAAATAACATTGCCAAATTACCACAAATTTGGGTAACGGATATTTAAGATATTTACGAAAAACCAAATTTTTTAAAAAAGTTTAACGCCCTGTATCTTGAATACGAAGCATTTGCGGACCCATGTTTATATGAACTTTATGTCTTAAAATCACTCAAATATTCGTATGTTAAATTTATTGTACATACTTAATGAACACCCTGTATAATACAGTGGTACAATATATAATATTTAATATTACAATATATGTATATCTAACGTATATCTAGTTTATGTATATCTATATTTATATATAATATCTAACCAAACAGCATATGATGTCTAGCATATATCTTTATCACCGTCTAAAACAATTTTAAAATGTTTAATTCGTCGGTCGTTCAAAATCAGAGTCTTAAGTTGACATTTTAATACATTTGTTGATTTGTTGTATAGCTTGGAGGTAGATTATTACAGATATACATATAAGTAAGTAAAAGAAGATCGAAATGTTTCATATTTAGGGATTATAGTATGCAATTAGTTGTTTGTATGTCTCAAATTTCAGTTATGCATAACATTTCTCGCAATTATTTTGTCAAAGAGATAAATAGGATTTTACGTTAGGATGACATTATTTAATAGTGAGATGAAATGTAGTAAGCGCCTTTCATTTATTTTTAATAGTTCTCTCTCCCTGATAAGTGCTATATATGCTCGTGGATAGAACTATTGGTAACAAATCTAATACAGATATTCTGGATTTTTTGAAGTTTGTTTGCTTCAGATAAATTTAAGTAAGGCCTATAAACATAATCACAGTAGTTGACGTGTGATAAGATTAAGGACTCACATAACAGAAGTTTAGTGGCATTATCAAGGATATTTCTAAAGCTTGAAATCTGTTTAAAAGAGCAGAAACATTTTCTAAGGACTTTCGATACATGAGGAATAAAGTTTAAATTTTTATTAAAGGTTAACCCCAAATTTTTCACCTTTTCAACTAGTTCTATAATTATATTGTCAATTGACAGTTGAAAGTCAGTGAGAACTTTTAATTTATTTGCAGTGCCAAAGACTATATTTTTACTTTTATTTGGATTTAATAGGAGTGAATTCTGAAGTGCTCAATTTTTTTTAATTATCTAGTCACACTTGCCATCGGGTTCTAGCACTCTAGCCAACTACTCCGCCAAACCAGTGCCACAAGTCAATAGTAAACAAGCATTTTAAAATTATAGCTCAGTTTCTTTTGGTACTGGACTACGCTAACATAACCATATATATTTATCTTTGAGACTTCATGAACTGATTTTAATGTAACTATGGTAATCCAAATAATTTTTTTCTATTAATAGGTTACTTCGAAGATATGCTATTACATACTATTAGTAGGACAGTGGTGTATATAGCATTTAGCATAGGTTCTTTGAGTACAGGAAAGTTATGGGGAACGTAATTACTACCACCATAAATGTTACCAGAATATTGGCATATCGCGTTCCACGACGTTATGCCCTTCACCGATAGTAGTAAAAATGTTTCTTTCTAATATGAACTTATCTGTACTACAGGATAGTATAAGGGATAACATAACATGACATAACCAATAATCGTGAAAAGTCCTATGGATAAAGTCCACAGGTGAGTAAACGCGTCATCTCTTAAAGATAGAAAGAATAGTTCCTTTGAATCTCAATCATTCTACATTTGTTTTATATTGTTAGTATCATTCATTTGACTCTCACTCATTCTCCGTTTTTTCATATTATCAGTATTCCCCTTAGGACTAAAGGAAAAGAAAAAGTGATTCAGTCAGTAGTTGAGCATTTTTAGAAAAACCATACAGTTTTCCATTCATACAAATTCGATATTTAGAGAATCTTCAAGTAAATAAATCCCGTCGAAATATTTGTATTTTAATTATTAAAGACATGATTTCTGTTTTGTAATAATATCCTGTCGGAATATTCATTAACTATGGACATCAGTAGAAGTAGTAGTAGTAGTAGCTACTTATTTTACTAGGCAAGTAGGCCACAATGGTCCCTTTTTACCTAGGGACCTACAGTTTAGCGTGGACTCCGAACCACGGTCCTCGACTGTCAACTAACCCACCGCCTGGGCCTGCCCGCCTGCACCGCTAGCAGAGTGGCAAACCTCCTGGGTAGGTCTCTTTGACACTCCACCCGGGCTTGCCTCTCCGCCTGCATCAGGCTAGCGGCCCTCCCGGAATTATCTGTTGACAGCCTACCGACTGTTAGATGAGCTATCGTTCATCCATCCAATTGCCGGACTCGATCAGTGCTGCTTAACTTCACTGATCGAATATCGGAAATTAAACGGATGTCCATACCTCATCCCCGACATCAGTAGAAAGGATAATATTATGGATATCCGTAGGATGCACCTAATTTGATCGGTACAGAATATTAATATCAAGTCATTTTGGCTATGGAATGACAACCCATGCAGATATTTATAAGATAACCAAAATCAGGATAACCGGAACTATAAAGAAATATCTCAAGGATAGCTTGTGTTGTTTGGAGAGCACATGATCCCACTACACTTACAATTAAATCGTATTTTGGCACTTAGTCCTTTATGCTTAAATTGACTTATAATTATTTATCTTATACATAATACTAATTGTCTTGTCTATATGCATTATAATTTCAAAGTAGATTATAATTTATTATCCTAGATGAATATTTAATATAACGAAGATACAAATCAGTTTTTTTGATCGTTTTTTCATTTAGTATTTGGTATCAGCGTTTTAATCTACATACATTTAATTGTTCCAGTCTTATTGGTAAACAATTTATCAAAACTTTATGCTAATTATTCTGTTTCTTTTTTTCATGCGGCATTATGTTTAAAATTCATAATTCAAATTAAATGAAAACTAGTTTTGTATTTTGTTTACGAATCATCTTGAAACAAAACAGCAGCGAATGGTATCTTGACGGGAGCAGATGGTTCGACAGGTTAGGCAGATGCACAGCACCTGCTGGTGTGTGAAGAGTCCACCTGTGCAAGAGGCCCCATTATCGCGGCCATGCAAACACAACCTGCTTCGACTTACCCATCTCTATCATTATTATGTTATTATCTGCACCGGGAATCACTCTAGATATAAGTTGGCCATGTGTATTGACTACAGGGTGAGCAATCGGAAGTAATATATAATTCATTAGGATCTTGATTCATGACTAGGCGTTTTATATTTGATCCGAAAAAATAATAAGTTTTGCTGTATTTTTGTTGGATGTTTGTATGTTATCAAAAACTTCTAACAATAATTTCTCTTAGGTCCGATATATTCATCTTCTGGTAGAGTGACTGTTGGTTACCAAACAGATTTATATTAATTACGTCTATACTATTGCAAAAAACTGATCACAGCGACGTCAAAGGTGTTTCAATAAGAGCGCAAGATTTGAATTGCGCGCAAGTTTAGCTGTCATGATGTCACAAGATTATGACATACCAGGTGGATAGGATAGAGTTGGGAGCTAGTAAATGTGAGCATTACACCATAGAACAACGCATCCTGGTTGTTAAACATTATTATCAAAATAGTGAAGTTTGATTGCCACGATTCTAAAGTGCGTTCAATTTTCGGTCGAAATAATGTTCCTCATTCATCTACTGTGAAAAGAATAAACGAAAAATTCGAAAGTACTGGTTCAGTTAGTGATGTGAAACACACGACACGAGCTCGTAGAGGTTGTTCAGAACAAAACATCACGGCAGTTCGCGAGAACGTGGCCGAGAGTCCAGGGACGTCGATTCGTCATCATATACAAGAGTTGGACGTTACAACAGCCACGCTTCAGCATATTCTCACTAAATATTTGCATCTTCATGCCTACAAAATTCAATTGACTCAACAACTTCTGCCAACAGACCTTGCACAGCGAAGAGAGTTCACCAATTGGATCCTTGAACAACAAGAAGTGAATGCTGATTTTGCTAACAAAATCATTTTCAGTGATGAGGCCCATTTTCACCTCGATGGCTTTGTTAATAGGCAAAGCTGCCGCAGAAAATCCACGAATGATTCATGAGAAAGCAATGCATCCAAAACGTGTCCTGTTTGGTGTGCACTGTGGTCTGGATGAACCACTGGGCCGTTTCTCTTCGAAGACGAGACAAGTAATGCAGTAACGGTGAATGGCGAACATTATCGTGCTATGATAACCCAGTCTTTTGTACCTCAATTGGAAGATATTGCTCTATTTTAAATATTTAGTTTCTATATGTTCGTTGTGGTGGTTCGCAATTTGTCCATTTTGTTGGGATCCACCACACCTAAAAAAATCTTTGAAAAAAATCCTCTTAATTAATAAATTATAATTTTGTGTAGTAATAAGCCAATGCGTTGCATAAAAAGATAAAAGAAGAAAAATCTTCAAACACGATTATTCATTGACGATGGCTTAGTCTGTCCCACAGTTTAAAAAAATGAAATCCCTAGTTTTAATTACTAAAAGTATTAACTATTTTTTCCTAAAGGGGGGTTGAAAATTAGCCCGAAACGTTAAGAAATTCGTTTTTATATTTAAAAATAGTTTAAGGAGGTAATTAAAACTAGGCATTTTATTTTTCAAACCTGTGAGACAGACTAAGTCATTGACTAATTGGATTTGAAGATTTTTCCAATTTTTATTTTTAGCAACGCCGGCGCCGTGGCTTATTTTAACTAGCGTGTTTTGCATTATTTAATTTGTTGTTTTAGAATGTCTGACATGCAAAGAAAATTGTCCGGCCATCAGTACCAAAAGCGAAGGCTAGAGAAGGAAATCCAAAAGCAAAAGCAAGCTGGTGCTCTGCACAACTATTTACAGGGTAGGTCCGGTAGTACCATTAGTACCAAAACAAATATCTCCAAAAATTCAGATAAAAGAAAACACGGAATTATCAGAGAGTGTTGGTGACCAAGACCAATTAATACACGATATTTCTAAACCAACTCTGTCACCAAATGAAAGCAGCCTACCAACTGACACCGCCTTGGCACTTACAGAAGGCATCCTGGCTAGCACTAGTAGCACTCTACCTTTACAAACTGATCCCACCCTACCACCCACGGAATGCACTGTACAAACTTTAGGTACAGATCCAGCATTGTGGCCTAGAATTTTAGGAGATGAAGTTTTTTAGTACGGCAAGGTCTACCTAAACCATTGTTTAATTACAATTTTCCTTATAATGGCACTGGTCGAAAATTTAGCTCAAATTACTATTCTCGAATTTTAAGAAATGGGGAGCAAGTTATAAGAGACTGGCTCGTGTACTCCACTTCAAAAATCTGCATATATTGCTTTTACTGTAAAATTTACAGCCTTGTGCCAAGTTTCCTTTCAATAGAAGGTTTTAAAAGCTGGAAGCACATCATTGACACTTTAAAGGATTACGAAATTTCTGAAAATCATAACGGGGCTAACATGAGGGGCAACAATGCAGGAGTGCAATCTAGAATTAGGAATTTAAATCCACGAGAATTCTACGTTCCGTGTAGTAGCCACTCGCTCATTCTAGTGGTAAATGATATGGCAAAAGCATTGTTGGAAGCAGCCAATTTTTTTAATATGGTCCAAAAAATATATTTATTTTTTTCTTCTTCTACTTTTCGATGGGTAATATTTTTAAAACATGTCCAAGTATTAACACTAAAACCTTTGAGTGACACTCGATGGGAAATAAAGATAGAAGCTTTAACGCCCTTAAGATTTCAACTTGGTGAATTATACGACGCTTTGCTAAGCATTTATGAAAATCAGGACATCGATATTTCAATAAGAGACGAAGCTTCAGGTTTGCTAAGTTGCATTAAACAATTTAAATTTTTATGTTCAATAGTCATATGGTATAACATTTTAAACTGTATTAATTCCATAAACAAGGTTATGCAAACAAAAGATTTTAATTTGAAAAAAGCACCTGATCTAGAGAACTGCAAAAATTTCTTTAAAAATCTTCGATCAGATAAGTCTTTCAATGAAATTATTGTTGACGCAAGAGAATTGGCTGATGAAATTAACATTGAAGCCAATTTTGAATCAATAACGCTGCGACACCGCGTAAGGAAAAAAAAGGCCAACTTTTCATATGAGGCAAGGGACGAACCAATCGAGGATCCCAAAGAAAAATACAAAATATAATTTTTCTTCTATACTATTGATTAGTAACCATTTTCAATCTCTATATAATGTATATGATTTAAAAACAATGCCTAAAGAGACACTGATAAAGATTTGCAAAGATTTGGAAAATATTTTGTCTGATGGTGAATCAGCTGACATTAACGGTCTAGAATTAGTAGGGAAACTTCTACAGTTTGTGTACCTTTGAGCAAAAAAGATAGTCCAGGTAATAACAATGCTAAATTTTGCTCCAAATTTTAGTATTGCCTTAAGAATACTACTATTCCAATATCAGTAGCAAGTGGAGGAAGAAGTTTTTCAAAATTAAAATTAATCAAAACCTTGTTACGCTCAACTACTACGCAAAATCAATTAAAAGGCTTGAACATTTTAGCAATTGAACATGAAATTGCTGATCAAATAAACTTAAAAGAGGTAATAAAAAAATTTGCAGAATTAAAACTAGGAAAAAAAATTCTTCTGATTATAACTCAAATAAACAATGTATTACTGTAGTTCTATGTATCTACCTTTTGTTTTCTATTTAGGTTTTAGGTATAAGTGAGAAAATAATCTAAATCGTAATAGTGGTAAAATTGTACCCTGTATGTTTAAACCTACGTAAATATTTTTTAAATATAACTAAGTATCTATAGGTACTGCAACTATTTTATTTTAATTTATACTGTTTTGTACCAAATGTTGTTTTAATACTTATTTTTTTTTTAATATACGTTTTTATTGCAAATTAAAACCATCTTTTATTAAGAAAAATAACTTTAAAAGGGGCGGCAATTTGTTTTTTGTCCGGGGCGGAGTAAAGGCCAGAGCGGTCCCTGATTATTTTCGTATGGTTTTAAAGGTTGCAATGCAATATTTTACATTTGAAAGGCTTAATTGAGATCAGAGATCAAATTGTTCGATATGAGAGGTTGCTCTTCAATCAAGAAATTTTTTAACAAAGCTAATACATGTTTTTCTAAGACACAGATTGAGAGCGATTCAACAAGGGAGATACCTTACTGTCTTCTTCTATGTAGAACATCTAATATCAAGGATGATAGTTCATAGAAACTACTTTCTACAAAATTTCTTGTCCTGGTCCTTGCCCAAACGTCATTTGCGGTGTTGCCCAGAACTGGTTCATTAGTAAAGGCAAGTTCTACAGCTTTTTGTTTCTGCTTAGAAGAACATGATGGCCGTAAAGGTATAAGTTGGTATTGAATGAACAACTTAATATACAGATTGCTTCAGTATATACAGAGTGTCCCAATTTAGCGGGGGAATTATGAGGATTCCTGAGCTCAAAATAGACCGATTGGATACAAATTACATACTTAAAAAGTTACTTAGTTTCACCATTAGGCGGCTTCAAGAATAACCGTAAAAAATAATTTTTCTAGATATGACCAAAAAAAGGTTACTCCGAATATCTGAAGGGTGCGACCCACCATCGCTACTAATTAAAATCAATTTTTTTTTTAAATCAATTATTTTTTCCATCCTGATATTTTTCTTATTATCATTTCAAATATTTTACTGCTCTACAAAAATTTTACGGTTTTGGCCAAAAAAAAAGTTTTGTCATGAGAGGTCATGTCAAGTCACAAATAAAATTCGTATTAAATGTCAAAAACAGTGAAATATCAAGTTATGGAAAAATAGGAAAACATTGTTTACTGATAAACTATATTTTAAAGATGCCCGAAATGACGGCTGTTTTGATTTTTGCACAAGTTTATCCTCCTAAATGAATTAAATTCCTTCTCAACGTGTCTTTTTCTCTTAACCCACTGACGGCACTGAGTATTCTAGTCTACAGTTAGTTCTTACTCTATATTTATAGACAAAAACATGTATTTTCAAATTTCTATACAGAAAGAATCACAAGGATTGCGATCAGGAGATCGTGATCGTAATAAATTGAATTAATTAAACTATAATTTATTACTTACAAGTTGAATAATTTTTTGATTAAGTAATTATCTTTTTACTATTTTTGCTATTAACTATTTTTCTTATCAAGAAAAATACTATAACTTGTGTCTAATTCATATCTTTTGATTAAATTGTAATTATCTGTCGGTAATTTTCTCATCTAGAAAATTAACCGAGTTGTAATTTTTTTTAACTAATTCTATTAGTTGATTTCAGTTACTGTTTATACACAGTAGTTTTTTTTCTGTCTGTTTATAAAATCGATAACTTGCCAGATCTTATCTTCCATCGTACCAGCCAAAATATTAATTTTTGTAAATATTGGGGTAGTTGCGGGGAAGGAAAGATACAATCTAATTGGTAATATTTTTTTTTGTTTGTTCAGCTTCACAGTTTAGACTTTTCTTATTTTTGTTTAGTATAATTTTCTTTCGCCCTTCGGGCAAATGTTGAAACAATTTATATTTTTTTTTGTTGTAAACAATTTTTTTCAATTTATTTGTAAATATACCTTACTGGTATAACTTTTAAATTTTTGTAATATATTTGTTTTTATTAAAATTCTGTTTTCTATTTTTCTAAGAGGAACGGGTCTGTTCTCACATTCTCAAGTTTGTTGGATTGATACCGGTAACTATTGTTATTAATATTTTTATTGATACTATGGCGCCCAATTTTTATTATCTTGTCTTTTAATTAACTTAATACCGAATAAAAAAATTAGTTACTGGAATCATCCAGCATTCTATAAGTGATATTTTATCAAGTTAAACTACAGTAATCACTATTTAGCGTTGTTGATAAATAAGGCTAAAAGCATATTTGAAAATATTTATCAACATTTAACAACTGTCCTGACCCACGAACCCACCGAATTTACTGAGCAGCCGACAGACAACATAAAAACGTAACCAATTGGACCACTCTTTGTTTATAACAGGCCTAATAAAACAGGTAATTATAAATTATATATTAGGGCGGTTACATAAAATTGGCGCCCAACGTGGGGCTAACAAAGCAACATTGATTTACGTCCATAGACTGCTTTATTAATGAGTGTTACTGATCAACACTTCCAAATGCTCTATTTGCTGAATAAGATTTTCAGGAAACACCTACTCAGCGACAAAAGCCCCAACTTGCATCGAATTAAACCTGCAAAGCTTGTTTGGTACTTAAGATCATTTGTGAATTCCTCACTAGAAATCAGTGATGTCTGACTGGTAGTAGCACTGACCACCAGAGGGATACACTTATCACTCACTATGTCTATATTCCAATTGTTTAAGTGATGTTAGATAAAGTGTACAACTAGTAGCTCTAATCAAACGTTTGTCATTTGTCGAAACATTGAATGAGGAGGAAAAGCGAACCAAGTATTGCGATCTTCGGTACGAGCTTCAAGTGTCAGGCTACTCGGTCAAGATGGTTGTTCTAATGATCGCTTTACTCGAAGGAATAAAACCTACGTTGCTCTCTGAATGACTCTGAAGATCATACCGGCCTTCCAAAAATCAGCCGAATGGTTAGTAGGCCAGATCCAGACCAAAAAAATGTTTACTTAGAAAATAAAGCATTTTACGGAACGACAAACACGAAATTAAACCCGCGGATGACTGCATTCAAGCAATTATTCTGCTCATGAAGGTTGCGTACTTTAGGAACGCGGTTTACCACCTCATGATGTGTGCAAATGCATCTTTAAATAGCTGCATGTAAGTGCAGACACTTTCTTGAAACAGCATGAATTACACCCTAAATATCCACAACAGATTTGCTCTAACTAGGTCTCATACTAAGACAAAATTACAATTTGCCAGAGAGCATACCGATTGTAATTTAAACGATTGGGAATGTGATTTGTTTACAGACGAGTAAAGGTCTTTATAGTCTCGGGCTTTATAGTTCTCACAAATTAAATTTGTTTCAAAACTGATACTTTTGTTACAAAAATTGGTATCTATATTTGATGGTAAATTATTAAGGACATATGTGACTTTTGCAACGGGTCTATGACTACTGTAATTTGAATGAAAATGATCAGAATATAGCAAATGAGGGGTATAGAATAAAAGTGGTCTAAGTACACATTTAACAGTTCTGATATAATAAAGGGCAAAGTTTTTGATTATTAAAAAATCACCATTTTTTTTTAAATCTTTTAAAAAATTGTTTGTTAAAATATAAATGCACCATCTTTGTTAAAAACCCAATATATTGGTGAATTTTTTTGGAAAATTTACTTAGACCCCTTTTATTTTGAATATTTTTATAATTTTGGGAACATGAATGTAGATAGTAAGTTTAGAAAATATTATTATTAAAATAAAGTAACAAACTTTTTCTAAAGTTAATGGAATAATGCAAAATACTATCATAATCTGATTCCAGCAACTCTTCATCCGTCGTTTCTGTTTCTTCGAAATTTTCCACTACTTTTGATGGTCCAGCTGTCTAAAAACTTCTTTTCTTTAGTCTTAACGGCTATCTTCTTTGCTGTGTCTAAAGGCTTCTTCCCTTTAGCCCTCCCAGCTTTAGCGGATATTTTCTTTGTTGTGTCTTTTTTCTTTTTTGAACATTTAGGTCTTTTTGGAAAACTTCTTTCATATTAAGCATTGGATGTCCACATGTATTAGGCGGAGTAGGGGAGAGAGAGGTACATTGATACACTTTCTAAACATTTTTTTATAAATATGAATTATTATTTTTATTATTAAGTTTAAAGTTGGCATCTGAATCAGTGAACATTTACCTATGAATTAAAAAATATATACAGATCTATTATCCTATTTTAACGATGGCTTAAATTATTTTTTAAAACTTCTACATGTGTATTAAACTGCCTCATCAGTGGGGCAGTTTGATGCATCATGGGGGCACAATGATACAAATGAATAATTATAAGAAACCAACTAAAATATAGTTGAATTTGTGTTTATTTAAAGTAACTAAATACAAGAACGAAATAAGCTTTACATTATTGTAATATTTAAAGAGCTGAAGTTTACAGACAATGAAATGCAACCTGATTGGCGGGATGTAGTTCCCACTGGAATGGGGATTTGGCAATTTCATTATAACGTCACTTCTGCTTACCTCACTCACATTTTGGATAACTGGAAATATAAATGCATTTTCTTTATTACCTTTACGACGCAAAAAGTTAATTTCTAATTCATCTCGATTAATTATTCTCTGAATACATCCAATGTAGTGTAATTTTTGTTTTCTTTGTACAAAACTGCACGAGCACAAAATCCTTTAAATTTAGTTCTTCATCATCGCATAGTAAAGGGAATTCTTCTTCACTAATATCCCCCACTGAATCTGATGAACTAAGTTCTGATATACTGTCTTCCTCAGAGCTACTTTCAACTAATTTCAACTTCTTTTTTAACAGGCTCTACATTTTTCTTAAGTTTAGCAAGTTTTTCTTCTTTGGCTTTCAGAATTTCTTCTATTCTTTGTTTTTCGGGAGTGCTCGTGTATATTCGAGATTTTCCTTGCCTTGAGTTTATCTTTTTGACTCGTGGCTGGGCTTTAGGGTAAGGCTTGATCTGTTCTGGAATGAGTATCACCTTATTAGATAATAATAACTTGGTATCACTTGGACTGACAATTGATGGAGAAGTCATTGATTGATTAGGAATATTCGAAGATGCTTTGGACATTGATGGAATTGGTTGATTAATATTTTCTTTGTTGGCTCATCATCGTTTTTTTCTCTTCGCTACTGTTATTAACAATGTTTATGTTATTATTGGCTTCATTCTCTGTTTGTTGCTCATTACTAGTAGCCGCTGGGCGGTCTGTCACGTAACAAGAAAGAAAATCTTCATCATTAAAAACCAACTGGTTGATTGGCCATAACCCTGACTTCTTAAAACTACTTGTAATATTCTTTATGGTAAAAGAATTTTTAAAAGCTATATTAGACAATGCTGGTATATCATATATAGTAATTTGTTTTCCGGGATTTGTAGCCATCCAATTGTTAAATGCTGTCTTACAATTAGCTTTAAATGAACTATAAACACCAACATCTAATGGTTGTAGTTTGTGTGATGTATGTGGAGGGAAGGAGAGTAAATGTATTCCATGGTTTCTTGCATAATTTATAGCATTTATGCTGCAATGGGTTTCGTGGTTGTCAATGAGAATTAGTGTAGGATTTTCTTTAGATAAATTGGTAATTTTTTTGAAAATGTTTGAATAAATCTACGAACAAAGGTGAAGTCATCCATCCAGATTTGGATGCCAATCCTAAAGACCCAGTAGGTGCCCCATTAAGAAAATAATCCTTATATCTTACCCTCGGGAAAATTATTGCTGGAGGTAAGGCATTTCCTGTGGCATTTATAATACCCACGAATGTTAAAACTTGTCCCCTCTTCCCCAGAAACTGCTTGGCCTACTTGTTTCTTACCGGTTTCGGCAATAACTCTAGGGCATGGTAAAATGGTAGAAATGCCACTTTCATCTATATATGTAGATTCGATCAGGAGTAAATTTATATTTGGTTGTGATGCTAATATAGTTCGTAAAGAACTCGTTTACAGTGTGCCTATTAAAAGCCGTAGATCTGGCGAGACTAGTATTCTCCGGTAGTCGTAAGCTAAGCTTCGGATGACGTTTCATAAACGATTGCATCCAGAATAAGCCAGCCAATTTGTTTTCAATCCAACTTTTTGGAATGTTATTTTTGTTGCAGTGTATCGCAAACTCATAAGCTAAAGTTTGAGCTTGATGGTATGTTAGTCCGTATTGAATTTGGGAAGATTTTATAAAATATTTTTCAAGACTTTCTTCTTCCTGCACAGTAAATACTTGATTGCTAGTATACTTTGAATGATATTCTGCATTTTGTATGGAAACGACTTCATTTTCCTGTGCTGAGTCATCAGATACAATTTCATTCACATCAGGGTGCAGTTTTCGAAATGTTTTTAATCTATGTTGTAGAGTTGCAGGATGGATATTATAATCTGCAGCTGCGGCTCTAATAGATTTTGTTTTGTTAATCACGTCTCTTATAGCTTGTTTACTATTGTTTTCATTAATAAAGGCCCTTTTGAGTTTTTTTCTTATATGTTCGAACCATTTCTAGAAATTAAGGGAGCACTATTCATTATCTAGCCACAAATAAAACCTAGAGGCACATTGATACACGTATCAATGTGCCTCTACTACCAATGTATTATTCTGCCTCATCCCGTCATTCAAAACAAAAATGTTATTGAATATAACCTATTTTTAATTTTTCAATAATTACTTGATTCGTTGAGGTTCCTAACTTAATGAGCTATATAATAATACTCAATAGTACACCTAGGTTTCTATAATGTTTGCATGCACAGCATTTGTAAATAATCAGAAAACTTACCTAATTTTATATGAAACACAAACTACCTGTTAACTTTTAAAGTATCATTCATCAGCACATAAAAATTTGTGAGAAGGAACATTACAGTAGTGACATCTTTTGATAGAATTTTACAATTGATTACTCGACTAAGGGCGGAAAATTTGAAAATATATCAATGTGCCTCCTGCATCAATGTGCCTCCCTCTCCCCTACATTCTGAAAACGGAAATTCTTCATCCAAAGTTCCTTTATAGGAAAACGAAAACATCTTAGACGACTTCTGATAAAAAAAGTATTTTCCTCCATTTCAAAATCTCATTGTCAGTATCTACCTTGGGATCACTAATCACTTCATTTAATATTGAAAACAGTAAAAATCCTTTTCGGTCATTTTGTGTACGGTAAATTTTTTACAAGATGACTGAATAATACTGGCCCAATGATCCGGAACAAATACCTGGGGAATTTTCCGTTTTACCTTTTCTATAACGCCAAAGTCTCTATCGCACTCCATAAATGTATGGCTTGGTTTCAAAAACTTGTGGTGGATTTCTTCAAGATGAATAGTCTTTACTAGAAACATAAAAAGCTTGACAAGGTTTTTGTTTTGGTTTTGCCCACCACAAGAATCGCTATAGGCAATAAGTTTCTTAACGTCTTTCGAAAGTTCATTGTTGACAAAAGAATGAGGCATGAGCCTATTTCTTGAGATCCTCTCAATGAAACAGTTTCATCCCAGATATACATTTCTGATTTCCCTGTGATTATATTATGAACGCAGAAGCTATACGTCCATAGTTGCCATAAGTAAAAAACTTTAGATGTTGTTAATAAGGGTGTGAGGAGGGTTTGTTGTAGATCAAAACAGATGACATTCGTGTCAGAATCCTTATATTTTTCTACATCGCGTTCTTTTGCAACTGTAGCCTTTTGTACATTCAAATGGTGAATTTTTTGTTCTAATTTGGCAGTCTCAACTTGTTCCTCATCCTGCGAATTATTTATAATATTTTGGAAATTGTCGCATTTACTACATGTATTAGAACTTGGTCTGTGAAACTCCAAATTGAATTTGGTATTAAAGATAAATCTATAATAGGAAGACTTAACCGGATCGACTTGTTTTTCATGGCACTGCTCGACATACAGCTCATACATTTTCTCAAATTTTGAGGCAGATATCTTGTATTTAAATTTGATTTTCTTGAATAGTGGCTTATGTATTTTGGAAAGCTGTTTATGTGTTCAATAATTTGGGTTTGTTTTGCCGGGTCCATTTTCTTAGTGGGTTTCTGTCCTCTTCGATCTTTTCCACAAACGCCAACACTGTTAGTTTTCCTACATACTGTATTGAATCTTTTGTTACTTATGTCAAGCGTCTTAAGAAAAAACATTTTACATACGTTTATTTAAAAAGGTAAATTTCAGTGCTGTAATTTTTGTTTTTGTTTGTCGTTTTCTTTCTTGCGACTAATATCTTTTTAATGCAGGAAGCCAGAAATCCATTTTGAAGATCATAAGATGCCAGGTTGTAAAAGTTTTGAAAAATATGTGCTATATCTTCTTCTGAGACGTTTTTATTGCATTTGTACCTGTAGTTATGATTATACTCTCTCACAGAGCGTTCAGCCTGCACTTATATTTTATAGCCTATATATTGCTTCCCACAGCTGCGCAAAATTTTATTTTTATTAATTTTCCAATCGGGTTCTTGTCTCTTTCTTTTACGAGTTTTGTTGATTTCTGCCTCCGAAACTTCTTCAGGTGATGCTAGTCTAGTCACTAGGGTTGTAGTCACTATCTTCGTCTGTTTGGAATGGATCAGAGATATCTGCAAAAATATTGCATAAAAATGAAAAAGCCTGCCAAGATTTTCATTTATTTATATCTGTGTTGTGATATTCGAATCAAAATATTTTGCATGAAGATTACAGAAAAAAAAACATGAATTGGCAACAATGTGAGATGAAACATGGATTCATTCCAATACTCTATAAAAACCAATATAACCTAGAAATACTGTATGCTGTTTGAAAAATCAGTCAAGATGTAAGAAAATAGTGTAAAAAACACTTACCTTCAATATCACTATTTTCTTCCATTGCAACAGCCTTTAAAATACTCGCAAACAATTTCTTTTTATTGTCTTAACAGATAATATTTTTCTTTGAATACAAAAGTTAACTACACCAATGTGTGTACAAAATAACAGCTTTGTTGGAATAAAAAGGATCCAAGTGCACTTGGTCCCCTTTTACTTAAGATTTCTGTAATTATTATTTTAAGGGTTTTTTTCTACCTTCAACAGATGGACTATATGAGAAATCATTTACATCTCTTTTATACCAAATAAATTGATACTTTAGGTATGTAAACCTGTAGTTAACTCCGTATATAAAAAAAATCTCTTAGACCCCTTTTATTCTATACCACTCAAATCATTGTTTCTTGTATTAAATTTTGGGACCCTAAAATTGAATAATTGTATAATTTCAGTAGAGTTGATTTTGTTGTTGATGATAATAAAACCAAATGTTTATATAATTTTAAAATGTCTCTCCTTAAAAGACGTAATACCTAACAGTTAAAGACATTCTTCGTATGAATAATTGTTCTTATCAATATGCAATTTAAATAAAATTAAATTTATTACTTTCTTTTGTACTCTTTCAAGCTCGTTTAGGTCATATTGATAATATGCGTCCCAGATAATACAACAACACTGATCCAACGAGTGAATTAAAGATATTTAAAATACATGTAATATCAGTAAATTCCCTGCCTTCCACTGTTTTTCTAATAAAACGACATAGACGGTTTGCTCGCTCTAAAACATTCTCAATATATAAATAGTATCTAAACCCATAGTTTTTAGACATTTATCACATTTCAAAGAGATCCACTCTGTAGATCATCACACAGGTGTACTTGTGGGTCTATTTTAAAGCTACCAATACCGCCTGTGCTACTAAACACCCATGCGTTCATTTGTATCTTATAAATGGTGTAATTTTAACGCAGATGGGTCAATTTTTCATTTTCATTTCTTATTAATTGGGTGTGTCAAAATGTATCAAAATGTTGGAAACTGTTTGATGTTATGCGGCAAATTTTATTATGGATAATGATAGAAATAGAAATATATTCATAACGTAAATACAAATAATAATATATACTTACGAAAAGACATATACCCAGTGATTCTTGTAGCGCTTCCATCCAATTTGTGAATTTACAGAGGTAAAACAAAAACTTTTCTGCGACAATGGTATTTGGTATTTTATGATACCTCAAATTATCTCAAACTACATACAACTATATCATGATCTCTAGAAAGACCCCACTTAAATCCGATCGTCTTTTTTTATGGGAATACCTAAAAACAGAAGTTCCTGGAAGAATTCAAGGTTAAAATATTTGTAGAAATAGAAGACGGCATAGATGGCAAAATATAATTATTAATCTATATATACGGTATATTTAATCGGAATTCAGAAAGGAATTTCGAAATCATAAATTATAATCTCGGTATCTGGGGATTATACCACGGATTCAATTTTAAGAAAGAAAAATAAATGTGTTCATAATTTTTAAAATTAAAAAGCATAAAAGTAAAAGGTTTTCAATTTTAAAATCCGTTTATTTATACAGGGTGTCCCATTTAAAACGAAACAACCTGAATAACTTTTCAAACAATGATTTCATGAAAAAATGCCAAAACAGGCTGTGAACATAGGTCAAGTGATACATCACTTGAAAGATATTAGCCTATTATTAGATATAGCCCTGATAACGACTGTGGTTTGTATATATATATATATATATATATATATATATATATATATATATATATATATATATATATATATATATATATATATATATATATATATATATATATATATATATATATATATATATATATATATATATATATATATATATATATATATATATATATATATATATATATATATATATTTTTACAGGGTGGTCCGAAGTTTACATGACAAACTTCGACACGTGATAGAGGGACTTAAAATAAGCCGAAAAGTTCCTATCAACTTACATCCTTAGGGGATTGCTAACAAAGATACAGGATGTTAAAGTTTTGTGAAAAACAAACAATTTTTTTAATAAGTGTAAAATTACGAAAGCTATCGACTTGAAGTTTTAGGGGCAGTGATCATTTTTAAGTCTCTATTGTTTCATAAAATCTTATCTTTGTACTGCCTCCAGTGGCGCCGCCAGAGGGTGGGGGAGATGAATTTTTCGCCGAAACAATGTTACGCTACTGTTTTGTGCAGTTGATTTTGAGATTGTTCGATTCAGTGTTCAATTTGGAAGAAAGAAGGTATCTTTTAGTTTTTTCGTACAACGCTTACTTTTCGAGTAAAATAGTAAAAAGCATTTTCATGACTAAACTTTATTGAAAGTTTATCATTTATTTCATAAATTACAGAATTTATGTAAAAACTAAGAACATAAATAAAACTCATTACCAAACAGTGAAACACAGGAAATTAAAGAAGTTGCTCAAATTGGAGCCCATTCACTTCAATACATTTGTGACACCTCTAAATTGTGGAATTGACAGCGGCGGATACTTGATGATGATTTTCCCTCATCTCGTTGCAAGCTTGTTGAATACGCTCAAGTAGCTGATCTCGCATTGTCACCGGTGTAATATAAACTTTTTCTTTTAAATAACCCCACATATAAAAGCCTAAAGGCGTGAGGTCAGGTGATCTTGGTGGCCAGGCCACCGGACCTCTTACAATATTCTCCTGGGCGTTATAATTGTTTCCCACACGACCTATCCATCTCTCAGGATAATTAGCGTCCAACCATTCGCGCACCACCCGTCCAAAATGCGCCGGTGCTCCATCCAACTGTATCCAACTTTCATTTCGTACATCAAGGGGAACATCTCCCATTATTCTGCATTTAGCCTAGGCGGCAAGAAGTGTGGGCCACAAATGTTGTTGCCAATAATACCCAACCAAACATGTACACTAAATTCATTTTGAAATGATCGAAGGCGGGTTTGGTGAGGATTTGCGTGTGCCCAAACATGCATATTATGGTGATTCACTACTCCAGCTCTGGTAAACGTCGCCTCATCGGTCCATAATATTTTTCTTAAGAATTCGGGATTCCCCCTTACAGAGTTAATTAGCCAACGACAAAAATTTAAACGCTTCTCTGTATCACCGGGATGTAAATTTTGTACGGGATATAAATGATAAGCTTTTCTGTGGTCTCGATGTAATACTTGTAGCACTTTAGACTTGGATGTTCCTAATTGTTGTGCTGCCCTGCGAGAACTTAAACTTGGATTTTCGCCAAAAGCTCTAAGAATTCTTCCGTTTCCATTTCTTCCAATATTTCTTCGATCTTCATTTCTATTTTGTCGGTTATCTCGCAATCCCCTTTCGCAAAAATTGCGATGGGTGTCTGTAAAAACTTGAACATTTGGTCGTCTCCTATTTGGATACCTCCTTCGGTATTCTCGAACTGCCTGTTGAGCATTGCCATCACATAACCCATAAATAAAATGAATATCAGCATACTCTTCATTGCTGAACAATCTTGGCATCTTGTAGCTTGGTACACAACACTAACACTAGTTTTGACAGGTCAAACATTGACTGACAACACTGTTTCATTGTTTACCAAAGGCAACTAGAATTATTAATTTTAGGAAAGGTTTTACTGTTTTAGTAGAGAAAGCAGAAATAGCAGTTTTACTCGAAAAGTAAGCGTTGTACGAAAAAAACAAAAAGATATCTTCTTTCTTCCAAATTGAACACTGAATCGAACAATCTTAAAATCAACTGCACAAAACAGTGGCGTAACATAGTTTCGGCGAAAAATTCATCTCCCCCACCCTCTGGCGGCGCCACTGGAGGCAGTACAAAGATAAGATTTTATGAAACAATAGAGACTTAAAAATCATCACCGCTCCTAAAACTTCAAGTCGATAGTTTTCGTAATTTTAGAGTTATTAAAAAAATTGTTTGTTTTTCACAAAACTTTAACATCCTGTATCCTTGTTAGCAATCCCCTAAGGATGTAAGTTGATAGGAACTTTTCAGCTTATTTTAAGTCCCTCTATCACGTGTCGAAGTTTGTCAGGGAAACTTCGGACCACCTTATATATATATATATATATATATATATATATATATATATATATATATATATATATATATATATATATATATATATATATATATATATATATATATATATATATAAATTGGAAATTGTAATTGGTTGAAAATTATCGACACCGGTATCATACCGGAACTATCGGAACGTCCCTACCTATGATACCTCAGTTGTTAACTCATTTAACTTAAGTATTTATTAATTATAAACAGAGGTAGGATTTATCAATCGGATATGACGTAAAACCTGGGATGGCTTTAGGTGGTTATGTCAGATTTGCATGTAACGATATCTTGATATTTTTAAAATTTTTAGCAAATTTCATATTATCCAAAGTTGATAAAGTCAATTTATTATAAACACTCACTCAAAGAGAACTGGAGATATAGGGGGATGTATTTAATAGTAAACTACACACACAAGTATTTTTCACTGCCGGTTACAAGAATAAAAGTATATTATTAATATCTGTTCTAAATGTTTTGTAGTTAAAGTTCGGCGTCTTTCGTTGAAAATTCATTTATATTGCGAGAAGGAACGCTCGACGTCGACAGATGTAACTGGAGCATACCTAAAATATGTCAACTTTCGCGCAAAGTCACCATATTCATGCCCAGTGTAACAAAGTCTAATTCCTTGCCGTTTAGAAGGTTTATTACACCTGTCATCGTAACAAATCCATCCGAGATTTTTTCAAAAATAGTTTAGAATTTTGTTTGTACCATCGCAGCAATTTCTCCCTGTAACTGAAAAATATATTGTCGAAGATCGAATACAACGTTTATTGCATCAACTGTAGTAAATTCTGATGTTGGTTGATATTGAAGGATCCGTATGGGTAGAGGAATTCCTGAAAAATTTCCGTGTATGGTCCCCAGATTTCTTGAGCAGTTGGTCCATGCTGCTGTATTAGGGATTTTACATTTTCAAAATGACAGTAATATGACGATGTTGCCTCTAGCCAAGTTCCCCATTGTGTTATAATGGGCTGTGGAGGTAATGGAATATTTGGTAGAATTTCATGAAATAACTGTACACGACTTGGTGTTTTAAGAAAAACTTTCTTTACACTAGGTATCAAATTATCAACATTAGAGTAGTACCCCCTAATAGTTTCAGCAATCCTATGAAGCTCATGTTCTAGACATATTACATGAAGTATATTCTGATATATTTGCTTCAAAATTCTTCCAGCAACTTTCATATAATTCACTTCATCGGTAAGAAATGATAAGAACTTGTCCTTATTTTCTACATATTTGTCATCCCAAAAGTCTTGTAGACTTGAACTCACTACCTCCGCTATAGTGCGAGAATTTTTAGCTTCTAAAAGTTTAGAGGCAATCAAGTGCCCGCTCATTGAACAATTTTCCTCCAGTGCACTAAAACAATCGCTACCTTAAACCCGCAAACATTAGTGGTCTCGTCCACGCTAAGTCAGATGTACTTCCCATTAAGCTCAGAAGAAATTTTCTGTCTAATGTTTTCACACTCCGTTGATAAATATTTTTTCTTAGTGTAGACCCTGAATGCACGTTAACATTGCTATATTTGCCACTAATACATTTTTCCAAAAATTTTCTAAAAAAGTGGATTGTCTAGTTTCGATCACGGTATGTTACATCCTATTATAAATTTCACTACATCTAAGTTAATTACGTTGCATGTCATTGTAAGTAAAGCCACCTTATGGTTTTCTGAGGAAATAAGTCTATTAATATTTGTGTTGCATGACCACGAAATTGCTTTGCTACATTTAGTGCAATATAATTGTAAATCGGCAATATTGCGAATTCAAGAATTTATTGTAGCTTCCGTTTAGTACGTTGTGACATTTTAACTGCTCATTTTTAGTATCTATGTCCGAATGAATCCACTTTATGCAAGATACTGTTTGATTGTGTTATATGTTTTCTCCCTCCAGTAATGTAAATTACCAATATACTGTAATTTAAAAGAATCTATTACGCATTACGTTTTAATCTAATATAGTGCATTCCCTAACAAAACTAAGTTACCATGAACATTAAATAAAATGCACTTAAAATATTTTCGTAGTTTGGGAATGTTTCAGTAGGTGTTTGCAATATGTTATATTATATCTGTAATAGCCATCCCTGGGAACCGATCGGTAAATCCCACGTATGATTATAAATCACATGTAATAAATAACGGTGTTTTTAAAAAGTGTAAAGTAAATTCAGTTATATTTTATATATATATATATATATATATATATATATATATATATATATATATATATATATATATATATATATATATATATATATATATATATATATATATATATATATATATATATATATATATATATATATATATATATATATATATATATATATATATATATATATGTGCATATTAATTTGGTTAAATAGAGGCTAGGAAAATGTTATTGTTCAACGTTTATTATAATTTTTCAACAGAATTTTCATATCACTACGCTTCTTCTTACATGTATACCACCAATAAAACGTATTGTCCCATTTATCATTTGCAATTAACTTCTAGGCCTCACTCCATACTACTTGTATCCTTCTTTTGTTGAAAAACAAGGTAAATATTTCATACAAACTAATAAAACTTGTTTTTATTTTATGAATTACTTGTATTTCATCGACAGATACTGTTTTTAGGATATGGTTTGATTGAAAATAGTTGATAATGGTGTAATTTGATAAAGACAAATAATAGTATAATACACCTATATATCTACATTATGTGACCTTTATTTTTTATTTTAAGTTTAATTTGCTGTAAAGAAGTAGTAATGTGTTGATTTACTCCGAATTTTTTGAACTTTTTATATTCGCTATTTTCTCCATTCGTAAATGTATGTACTGCTCAAAGGTAATGATAAAATGATAAATTTTCTTAAAAATATATTATCGATCTCTTGGACAATTTAGCATAGGTACCACTGAACGTAAACGTTTTACTTATTCTGTCACTATGTAATATTATTTTTTCTACACTTACACTCTTGATTGAAATACTTGCGAACGCAGGACATTTTTCTAAATAATATATTCCGTGGTATTCAAACTTGCATGTTGTCGTGGTTTCTTAAATACACACACTGGCATCGAATTTATATAATTATCTAGATATAACTTGCCATGTGTTCACCACACAGGTGTATGATCCTATTTTAGATACCAAACACCCGTTCTTAAAGAACAACTGGTGTACGAATAATATGCAGGAGGTCCTTTTGTTACTTCCACTGTTAACGAAAGTGAAATAACGTACTACATAAGAAATAAATTTGAGTACTTCCTTATTATAAACGTATATATTTTTGCATATTTCAGAATGATGTAATAAAGTTGTCGCTTTGATGATTTGAAGTGACCAATTAACCAACTGATTAATTACATATGTTTTACAGTAAATAAGGAATAAATTCCATATGTTTCTTTCTTGCCAACCAGGATATGTCAGCAATGTATAGGGTGTTGAACGTAACATGCTACCCTCTATATTTTCCTAATTTTTAAGATAATAAAGAAACTAAAAAGTCTTTATTATAGCATTTTTCACGTTCACTTTAAATATGTCATAGGATCATATCGATATCTAAAATATACAGTGGGTGTAAAAAATATGTTTTTCTTTAATGGAACAGACTATATATTTTTACATATTTGGATTAGATAATGTTATACTATCATTTATATATTATATTATAATAATACGTATATGAAAAAATCTATTTAAATATATAAATAAGCTCTGTAAGAGACATAAATGTCTTTATTCATTATAATGTATCGCTTTTATATGATGCCGGCCAACAGATCTGTTGTATGTCGCTCCATTACTACAACAATGAAAATCTATGTTTTTACTTCCTCACCCCTGAAAGTGAGGGTTATGTATTCGTGAAAAAATTTTGAAAATTTTTATTGTATTTCTGGACGAATCTCGACGAATTAGGACGATACACAAAATTTCAGACAAAAAAAATTTCTGTCTGTGTATCTGTGTGTCTGTCTGGTTCACGATAGCAGCTACAGTTTTTGAGATAAAGCTTTCAAATTTGGTACACACATTCTAAAGGTCAAGGAAGAGATTGAGTTCGTTGACGAGCAAAATCGGTCCCAATATCTAAAAAAAATATTAGTGACATTCCACCAATGTGACTTTTTTTGAAACGTAAAAAAATGTGACTTTTTTGAAACGTCAAAGTAACTTCTTTGAAACGTCAAAATGTAACTTTTTTGAAACGTCAAAAAATGTGACTTTTTTTGAAACGTCAAAGTGACATTTTTGAAACGTCAAAATGTAACTTTTTTTGAAACGTCAAATGTGACTTTTTTGAAACGTCAAAAATTACTTTTATTATAAACTCCACCACACGTCGAGTTTTACTACAGTGAGGAAGTTCTGATCCCCAAGTAATTGGCAGCAGTTTTTTATACTCAATATACATACTCAATGGCCACAGAAAATAAACGTTTGGGCTGGCATATTGGGAGATAGTATTATCGGCCCTTTATTCATTAACGAATATCTCAATGGCATCATCTAATCGAACACCAGCAAGATCTTTGGATTCAACTATTTTTATCTGTGGGATCATATCAAATCTCTCCACTACAAAGCATTCAAATACTTGGGCAATAAATTACTACAGAGTGTCACTCTATTCCAAGAAGGGTTTTCCAAAATGTGAAGACAAAAGTTTAAAATAGGCTATACTACTCTTTGGAAAATAATGGATAACAATTTGAGCATTTGTGATGAATTATAATAAATATCATACTTAAATAAAAGGTTTTAATTGTCTGAATTCTTTTGCAGCAATACCCTGTACTTTTTGATATGTGAACTTGGTAATTCTTGTTCGACTTCTAATTAAAAGAATAAAATTGGCAAGTTTTTGCAGTAATGTTTTTACAAATCTCGGAAAATCTGTTTTTGCTGAACTACGCAAAAAAGTATTTAATGAAATGCAATTTTAGATAGCACTTCAAAACAGCTCTCATTTAATATATTGCAAGAAATAGTGAGATTAAATTAGTCCACTTGATGCTATTTAAAATGGTTATTACCGCTCTTCAAATTCTCTCTCTGTTCCCGAGATAATTGGGGAGAAAATTTGACACCTGGTATAATCAGAACTACTAATAGAAAATGTAAAAATAAAAAGAATACAGAAAACACTATTGTATTTCAAGAAAACGGACCAATTAGATAGATAATCATGAGAAATATGAACAGAAATTTACAGAGGGCAATAAGACAACAAATATCTTAAAAGAGACCGGCTTTCTCTACCAGTCTCTACCATGATATATTTCATAATTCATTCGGATTTTTAAATTGCATCTAACAAATAGAATCTTCCTTCACCCCTATTGTATAAAGGTGATTATTTAGAGAACATTGGTCTGTTATCATCAGCTATACTACCCCCGATGACCTAGTTATTATAATAAGAAGTAAGCATGATAGTATGATCTCAGGCGTAATGCAAATCGCACTCAACATCATCAAAACTTGGTGTTTGGATGAAAGTTTACACGTTGATTCAAACAAAACAGTCATTATACCATTATATCCAGAAGGAAGCTTTCTCTAATAGCTCCAAAAATTAATCGTGTACAAATTGACTTTTCTGATGAGGTAAAATATCTACGTGTAATCTTAGATCAAAAGATCACCTGAAACAAATACCTGACAATAGGGAACTTGCACATTTTTTTTTTACTTCATAAAAATGTTCTACAATACTAAAAAATAAGATATGCAAAATATGACGCCTTAATTCCCAATAATAAATTTGTTATAAATTATTAAAGTTTCGCGCGCGAGCGAACCGTTTCAAACAGGTTCAAAAGCGCGGGAGTAGTCGTGACATCACACCTTACCACGACGGATATCCCAGCACTCGACTGCTTGATTTCAGCCGTAAAAATACCAGCATCGCCATAAATTTTAAGTGTATATAAACATATCCACTTTAGGCAAATTATCAGATTGGCCCTTTGAAAAACCTTGATCAGTCATTTTAAAATATCTGTACAACTACAATAAGCGGTACTATAAAACACAATTATATATTTATATCAGAACAGTCACTAACAAATCAACCACAGTCTTATAACACCGGTAAACATCTGATTGTATTGCTTCCCGGCGCGACGACTACCGAATATGGTATGGTGTGACGTCACAGTCAATAGTAGCTCGTTTCGGGCCACTTCAATTTTATCGCTGTTTAGATCCTTTATACTGATCGCGTGGAATTAGAAAATTTATTTTTTTGTGAAGTACACGTTTTATTACAACGTTACGCTATGTTTTTTAGTATTATTTTTATTTTTAAAATTATAGGCAAGTTCCCTATTATTACTGAAAGAGCAACAGGGGTCCTCTGGATGTACCGTGGTAATACTTGGGATGAAAAATGAGCTATCAGACCCATTTTCTCCCATGCATCATTAATACGGTGACAAAAAACAGAAGATAAAACAGCACAAAACAAGTTGCTAAAAATGCAACGGTTAGCTTGTCTTGGAATCATAGGTGAAATGAGAACCTGTCCAACAGCAGCAATGAAAAGCCTTGTTTGATCTTATCCCTTTACATATGCATGTAAAGAAGGAAGCAACCCTCAGCGTCCAAGTACTGCAATTTTAGAAATTCAAACCAGGGTAGTGGTGAGAGGTATGAAACTTCTCGTATGGTCTAAATGCTACTATCCGACCGACATCACAGATGTCTCTGTGGTGGATAGCGACTTACGAAGCAAGTACCGAGAGCGGCGACCTCTAGTTCAGGTGGACTAAACTACTGTTATTAAATACGATTTGAACGAAACAACTACTCAGCGGGTAAATACCCCGACCTGCATTGGATTACACCTTCAAATCATGATAGATCGATAGCCAATATCATTTGTCAACTCCAAAGCAGACATAGCCCCGTTTCGAACTTATTTGTTCTCCTCAATATGCCATAGGTTATGGAACAGACAAATGATAGTGGCCAACCTGCTAGTCATATACTAACTAAGGTAAATTGAGTAGTGGTGAGAGGTATGAAACTTCTCGTATGATTTAAATGCTACTATCTGACCGACATCATAGATGTCTCTGTGGCGGATAGCGACTTGCGAAGCAAGTACCGAGAGCGGCGACCTCTAGCCCAGGTGGACTAAACTACTGTTATTAAATATGATTTGGTCTCTTTATCTAAAATAACAACTTTATTACCCTTATCAGCTTTTAAGTAAAAACAATCTTTTTCACGCAACCGTTTGATAATTTTTCCGTCTTTTGTAGATTTTGATTTTTTTGTTTACTTTATAGACAATATTTGTCGAGATTTGATTTCTGCAGGCTTTTGTAACAAATGATTTAGAGAAATTAGGAAGGTATTGAATTGAACTTTCAATACTTGCAACAATCTCATCTAAAATGCCTTCAGAGGCAGGTCAGGCAAAATTTAAACTCTTGTTAAGGAGATCAATTTCTACTTTATCAAATGACTGTGAGGGAATGATTTTCTACAATACTGAAAACTTTTTGAGGAACACTTTCTTTTGACGTACCACTGATTAATCTTTTGAGTTTTTTATTTTATGACGACATTTTGTTAATAAATTTCGCGTTAATTGATATAAACATGTTCTTCTGTGTTTTAATGTTTTGTAGAAAACTACGTCAGTGTTATCTTCACATCAAAGGTTAAATCCCACTTCAGGAAAACTATTGGTGAGATTTACATTTTCGCATAATAAAATGACATATACTTTAACTTGGAATATGTTTGTATACTTACCTAGAGGCACTAAGCCTTGGTTTGCATCCAGGTATGCCAGCACTAGTTCCCTCTTGAGTTTTTCTATTTAAAAACAAACATAAGACTGAAAATAAATCAGGAATATAGAACATGACGGAAGCAGAAAGCACCAATACAATCAACTATTGTACCTACGTTCTGTGGAAAGGGGCTTACTGCAACTACAAATATGGTTAACACATAAAAAAATTGAATGTTAGGCTGTCCACATTCAGGTCTAAAGAGTTTAAAAAGTAAGGAACTGTTTTGTATATAATTAACGTAAGTAATAAATTTAACTTAAAAATTATTTAAAATGGCAAAGCAATTTTTCCTGAAAAATTAACGTGGAAGTAGAGAAATACAAAAGCATACCTATTTATTTCTTAATTCTTAGTATCTGATTTTTTATAAATAAAGATAATACAATTATATGATATAATGAAATTTAAACATCTAATAAATGTCTTAATAATTTAATTTATGTAGGTATGCAATGATTGGACAAATTGACTAATCCTGTCTAACTACATTTTGATTTTACCATAACAGCAGTATAATTTATTTCTAATTTTTTACTGTGGAATCGTAAAAACCAGTCTAAACAATCAATTGCTGAAAATTCTCACGAAACAAAATTGTTTATACCGTATTTAGTTTTAAATAATTGAATTGTTTAACATACACAATACAGTCTGTCTATAGTACTCATCCCCGCTTGTTACTTTTTGAACGACTTTATACTTCGCAACAACTATTTTTTTTGTTTTAAGGGAAGTTTAAATACTACTTTTTGGCAGATATAAAAATTTTCTTTCTCTCAAAATGGCAACTTGACATCATCTTGAAAGAAATTTTTTAAATAGCAACAGTGTCCTAGGACACCTCACTTGAAACGTTTCTCAATTCTTTGTTTGATACTAGAAAATCAGAAAAAATATGCATCCCTCACTTACTTCTTGGCACATACAGAATCGGTTATAAATTCGTGCCATATATTTCCAAAAATTTGTGGACTGATATTTCTGCAAACATCTGAAATTTTTTACACATTTGACCTCATAAAATGGGGTTAGAATAAATTTATTAGTTTGATATTTGAAATGTCTAATTTAGTTATAAAAATGTCAATGTCAACAAGAAGAAATTATTAAAATATATGACATGAATTATTATTGACAGTATCGAATGACGCTGAAAATTAATTATTTAAAAATTTTAATGAAATATTCAAAATACGCTATTAAAATTTAATTGAGGTAAGTGAAGAATTAAATATAATGTTTTTCTTTAGATCAGGATGTTATATACGGTATAGTAGTAGTAGCTACTTATTTTACTAGGCAAGTAGGCCACAATGGGCCCTTTTTACCTAGGGACCTACAGTTTAGCGTGGACTCCGAACCACGGTCTTCGACTGTCAACTAACCCATCGCCTGGGCCTGCCCGCCTGCACTGCTAGCAGAGTGGCAAACCTCCTGGGTAGCTCTCTTCGAATCTCCACCCGGGCTCGCCTCTCCGCCTGCATCAGGTTAGCGGCCTTCCCGGGCTACGAATAAAGATAATTCTCTTTATTCGTAGTTCCCGGTATTGTCTGTTGACAGAAGCGCCTAAATGCAGGAACGTTATCTAAGCAACGGCGCACGCGCGCCATTCGTAGTTCTTCGTAGTCTCCTCCGGTTATTGTTCAGCAAGGACCATAGAGAAACCAGATACTATGGCAAGGACCAACGAGAAGGTATGAGCAATTATCTTTACCAGGAAAGGAGAGGAACAGGTATTAGGTTAGGTTAGGTTGTATTATTGCACAAATCTACACATCATCAGATGCTCATTGCGCATTGTCATATCTTATACGAACGTCCCTAACTACCCTTAAATAAATTAATAAGATTGCACTCTTCAATAACATAAGAATTTTTCATTGCCCTATACATTTTGGGTGGAAAAGGGTAAGTTTTAAATAGGGTGCCTTTTAAATTTGATTATGGTTACAATAACCCCTTATAATGAAACCATCCTTTCGTAATATTAAAATTATTCGCTAAACCAACCCCTTTTATTGTAACCATAATCATATGTAAAAAGCACCTTATTTAAAACATCCTTTTCCACCCAACATTTTTAGGGCAAGGAATAATTCTTAATGTTATTGAAGAATGCGGTTCGCGGTTTCTGGAGGAGACTACGAAGAACTACGAATGGCGCGCGTGCACCGTTGCTTGGATAACGTTCCTGCATTTAGGCGCTTCTTCTGTTGACAGTCTACCGACTGTTAGACGAGCTATCGTTCATCCATCCAATTGCCGGACTCGATCAGTGCTGCTTAACTTCACTGATCGAATATCGGAAATTAAACGGATGTCCATACCTCATCCCTATATGCGGTATAAGAAAGTTATGTGCTGACCACATCAGTTATTTGTATGTGATGTCTCGTAAGCAACATCTAAGCAGGGTTAATAAACAATATTACAGTAATAAAAATAGATAGAACGATTGATTGGTGTAATTTTTTCCTCAAGTGAATGTTTAATAATTTTTTGTTCGCGAAAAGCACTTTTCACGATAAATGAGATTTTTGAATTACATAAGTTACTAACGTGTGGTATGAATCGTAAATGTATGTCAAAGAGAAAACCTAAGTTTCTTGCTTGTTATTTCATTTCCAATTTTAGTTTTCATAGTATTTTTGAGTTTCTCATATTTATATTTAGAATAACAAGCCTTAAACTTTTCTGGATTTAGCTTTAACTTATGTTCATCACAATATTTATGACGTCATAATTGATTAGTTGACTTGCTTGCTGATAACTTTCTGGTTCAAAACTAAGGCTTAAAATGCACCACTTTCTGGCGGTTTTTTTAAACAGATATGAGCACTCGCTATACATTTTTTCCAAGGGTAAATAAGGTGGAGAATGTTTTAAATCATCTGTTTCGCCAATTTACCATACTTTTGTTGGGTTGTCAGTCTTTTTGCCCATGGACACTCATTTATTTTCCATTTATCTTGGAAGTTGTTTTTGTTTTTTTTCTTGGTGATCCAGAATCTCTTGTATTTTCGACGACTAATAATAATATGTAAGTACTAAATCTATTTGTTAATGACCAATATATTCCCTTAACCTTACCTAAAAATAATAATATGTGTTATAGATAGACGGTCGACAAAGGGTCGCTCTGCAAGCCCAGATAAACAGTTTTTTATGTGTTCATATGAATGAACGCAGTATAATACGGTGTATATTTTAATCACTTTTTTACACAGGTCAGTTCAAAATGCAGCATATTGCTTTATATTAAGATAGAGAGAAATAAAACATTGTTTAAAGCAGAAGTATGAAAACTGTGCAGCAAAAAAATTTGGTTCGCTCTAAAGCTGGTTGAATTTAAAATTGTTTTATTTTCTGACATTATTTCTTATGGGTACACAAAATAAAAAGTAACGGAATTTTTTACGACGTTTGGCTTTCTTATAGCTAAATCAAAATTTTTTATTAAATTAGGATGTTCTTATTTCGGCGTAACCAGTCATTCAAATGCCTTGAAATATTTTTTTACGCCTGGTAATAAGTAAGTAGCCCACAATGATATATTTATTATGCCTGGAAATAAGCAATTTACAATACCTCGCTACTTTGCCAATTATAAATCGGGCTCACTAAGGCCAACCCACCACTGCAAAGTTTAAATGAACAGACTATAGCTGCTTTCGCTCGTGCCAATGATTCATGAACAAAGTGACCATGATTTGTTCGAGTAGTTCTGACAGTTCCCTAATTATTTTGCACATAGAGCTCATATTCCCTTGAAAAGTACGAAATGGAATCATAATTACTTTGTTCACTACGAACGAAAGTAGCTAGTGAAATCAGTTGTGTTCAGTGAATCTTACATTTACATCGTATACGCCAACCGGATTATTTGATTCTCCACTTTTACTAAAGTTATTGTGCATTGAAATAAGGTGAGTTTATAAATTTTTTTTATTTATTATAATTAATTTGCGTTAAAAAATGTTTTTTCGTTGAAACATATTACTATATTTTCTATTGTTTTGTTTTTAAATACTGTCACCTGAAAAAAATTCTACTGTTTTTATATAGTAATCTACAGCTTTCCTGTCAGACCTTCTACTGTTGAGCTTAAAAATGATCTGAGAACACTGGTCAGTACAGTTCTGGCACTTTAAAGGCATAGTTTGACGAGAAATTATAATAGAGTAGGCCTCCTGGGGAAACCGCTTAAAAAAACGCGCCACCAGCTCTATCTCGAGGATATGTGGAAATGCGCTCCTACTAGTGATGGGATAATTCAAACGAAAAATAATCGATCATTCGATTATTACAATATCTCGAGATATCTCGAGAACCCTTGGTCATCATTCGAATGATTTCAGATTTCTCATCACTTTATTTAACTAGTTGATGCCGAGAACAACCGAGACTCAACTGCATTACAAGACCTAAATCATTCGAATGATTTGAGACTTCATATCTCGAATGGCACAATATACGAGCAGCGAGAACAAAATGGTAACCGGTGCACGGTGACTCAAATAGGTAAAATAATCCAGTGATGGTAATTAATATGAGTGACGTTTGACGGCGCTATTTAAAATTTGCCACAGCTGTTAATAAAATAAGGTAGTGTCCTAAAATTATACTGAAAGAAAACGTGATAAAAAAAATAATATTGATTTTATTCAAGATGTGTCTGATATTAATGAAAATAAGTTGACGGTTCTGGTGTTGTGTTCATTTGATTTATTGGTTTACTATTTTTTGGCACTTGAGTTTCGGGAAACTGTATTGGATAAATCCTCATTAAATGTTGTTTTAAATTTGTGGTGTTACTAAAAAAATCTTAACTCTTTTTTACACAATATGCAAGATGCTGATTTGTGATCTGAGGATTTTTTAAGACCCAGGTTTCATTTAAAAAAAAATGCTTATATATTATAAAACAACCATAGTTAAAAATAAAAATAATCAAAAAATTATACCCGCAGGATATAAGCAGAGACTCTACAGATTACAAACAAATAAAGTGAGAGGAGGGAAATATGCTCACCAATCACCATTCGTTAAATCTAAGGCGCGAAATGCATGGATACGCCCAATAAGCAAAGAAACAGAGAGCGCTGCCGATGTAGGAACATACGAAAGTTGCGTTGGTAATCATTAGTTAGCATTGAGTGTTGTATAATTCGAATGGCACATTCCGTATTTCTCGAAATTTTAATAAAAAAGTATTCGAATGACCATTCGAATGATCATTCGATTACCAAAATAACTCGGTATCAATCACTCGATTATCGAAATCATTCGATTATGCCCATCACTAGCTCCTACTTCAAAAGACACCATAGTGTAAAAAAATTTACAATCATGCAAAAAAGTCCCAGAAGCATAAATTTTATCAAATATTTCGCTCTATTATTTATGTCATGTTTATTATGCTCGTAAATTCACGTTTCATTAAGAAAATACGAAACTCGCGTCGAATTTCATGTATCCCCCTTCCTCAATCGCTCATTGCTCGAAATCCATTGCAATTATTGAGTCTAGTAATAGAACCTTTTATATAGCAAATTGTATATGGAATTTTTTGTGGCGCCAACAGTTTCTGAGAAACACTCCGAAAACTACGTGGTGCGTTTGGGATAGTTTTTGGGGATGAAGCGACCATTTTCTACTTTGGAACTTTTTTGATTTTGAAAACTATCGACTTGATACATATAATCCCCAAGGAGCAAAAATTTATATTTTTCCTATTTATGCTAATATGAATGGACTAATAGTAAACACACATAGATTAGAAACAATACCATCGATGAAAATATTATAAAGAAGAGGGCCCAGGTTTGCTCCTACGGAACTCCAACTCTTGCTATGATTTCGAAACGCTGAGAAACTGTTATGGCTTCTCCAACAAATAATTTCGTCTTTTTCTATTAAAAGTGATTTTCTGTTTTTTCCAGCTAAATTCTATTTCTCGCACAGTTTTCCATAATCTCTTTCTATTTATTTGAAATCATCTTCATCTTATTTAAGTGCAATAAAAACTTTATTCTAGATGGGTACTTCTCTGTTGAAATAGAACGAATGCACTCTTACTTTGATGGCATTTATGTTGTCTTCATCTATAATTATACTTATTTTTTCTTCCTGGAGATGATTTTGGTCACTTTACATTTCCACATTTTTTTACCCAAGATTTTTTTTAGATTGAACTAGGATAGAATTGCAGTCTGATAAAAAATTATGAAATTTTTTCGGACTCGATCGTGATAGATCGTTTTACTTTTTTTTAACTTAGTTTTTTATAAAATTACATTGCTTTATGCCAAGAAAATGTTTAAGATTTATAAAAAATGATTCGTCGAAAAAATTGTTATTTATTTAATAACAATTCGAATCAGTACGAATAAGTATAAAGTAAATAATAATGTACGAATACGGATATGTATAAAGTAAATATAAATCAACATAAATTAAGTTTTTAATTCCAATTGACTTATGTGAAATGTGACACATTTCTATAGTTTGTAAAAAATAAAAAAGAAATATGACACTAAATTAATATTTTTATTATACAAATGTTAGAATACCATGCACAAAATTCCTTGAAATCTCTAAGGTACCACATTCTAAAATCATATTTTAACATAAATTTTTATTCTAATATTTTTACTAACAGTTATCCTTCTGAAAAACACATAAATAATAACACTGGTGCGCCAAAGTTGTATATATCAAGAATAAAATTGCCCCCGGTCTAAAACAGGCGTCTAAGTCTATAGGAACCCATGCAGGTAAGGACAACAGGTGTCCTGACATGAATCCAGCTAAAGTCACCGCAGCACTTCTAAATTCACACCCCTCTGGCTAGCCAAACCCTCACTTACCTCAGTCTAAGAAAGGCCCTGGACAGGTGCCACATATACAAAGAACAAAAGCGTTGGACAAAGATAGAAGAAGACACGGATACAGGTGATTTTATCACCTATTAAAGGTTTTGATTGCCTAAGCTAGTGGCGTAACATTAAAGATTTTAAAAGTGGAAATAATACTGAACCCTCTATATCCTATATCCGTTATTAGTAATATTGCTAAAATATTTGAAAATTTTTAAAAACTAGAATAAAGACTAAAAATATAAATTAATCTCTGAGAGGCAATACGGTTTCCAAGAACATAAATTCACACAAGATGCAATTTCATTTTTAACGGAAAAAACATGCAAGTCCCTGGATGAAAGTAAACCTAACCTGTGTGTATTTTTAGATCTCGCCAAAGCGTTTGACACCACTAGTCACATGCAATTGTTAGATACTCTAGAATACATAAGATAGGGGTCCAATTTTAGAATTACTAAAAAGTTATTAAAGTAACATGAAACAAATTGTTAAAATTAAATCTGTACTTAGTGAATAGCATGTTGTTGAATACGGTGTACCTCAAGGTACAGTATTAGGCCCGATAATTTTTATTTTGTATTTAAATAATTTACTCACATTAAAAAGTGAGGGTTCCGTAATAATCTTTGCGGACAATATGGTAATCTTCTATGAAAATAGTACTAGGCGAGACTTGAAGATAGATGTAGAGGAAGATCTAAAAAAAAATTAAAAACTGGTTTGATTGCAAATTGCTTACCATAAATTTTACTAAAACTAAATACATATCGTTCAGTTGTTATAACAGTAACACACATAATTTTACGTGTCTCCAAATTGACACTGACACCAAAATTCAGCCGATTCTATTAAATACTTAGGCATTACTATTGATAGACATATGTGATGGTACAAACATTTTAACAATGTCTGTAATACTCTAAGAAGTATAGTCTTTGATTTAAATATTTAAAAACGGTTCTAGACGTATCGAACTTAAAAACCGTATATTTTTTTTCTAAAGAATCTAGATTTTCATATGGGATTATTGGTTGGGGAAGTGCAATAAAACAATACCTAAAAAAAATAAGAAATAATTCAAAAAAAAATCTAAAAATCATGCTAAATAAACCAAGTACTTACCCATCTGATAACCTCTACAGAGACACTAATGTTCTTGATATTAGACAATTATTTAATTAGTCGGTAATAATAAACACATTTAAAAACAAAAATTCACTGAAACCTGTTACCCACACTTACCACACAAGAACCAAAATGATCCACTACAAAACTCTATTTTCAACAAAATCAATAGGACAGAGAAACTTTGCTTATTTATCTCCAAGATTCTACAAGTATCTTCCAAATGAGGTAAAAAATATAAATTCCATCCATTTATTTAAGAAAAAGGGAAAAATGTTTATTTTAAATACTAGCAGAGAGGAATTACATAAGCTAATTGAAAATAAAAACTAATTAGATAATATTAATTCATATTTTTATAAAGTGTATGGATCACAATCTCATTTTTTATTTTATTCTTATTTTTTCCCATTTTCTTAATTTTCTTATTTTTTTTTTTTAATTTTTTTTCGTAAATAACAAATTTATAGAAGGGCTGCCGGTGTCTCAGTTTATTACTTGAATTTAAGTTGGTTGCCTTAAAATGTACGTCTTATATAGGACTACAATAATTGTACCAAAGCTCAAATCTGAATTTAAAAAAATTGCGAAAATAACTAGGTGTCTTAATTTTAATTGAGACACACTGTATATAGGGTCATCACGCGAAAATGTCATTTTTTGGAATAACTGGGTTTTTTCAAGATTTGAGGATCGAATCTACCTGAATACAATAATGTTAAACAAAAATAAGGATACTGGGAGACAACAGAAATCTCCTTTAATTCAATGATGCAACGACCGGATGTTACTGACTTCAGAAATAATATGTAAGAGGAAATTGAAGACAGTGATCTTTCTCGAAAAGGACAAAAGAGGACAAAACAGGACAATAGTCAAAGTACCCACGAAGAAAACTACAGTTAAACTATAGGAGAAAGCTTCCTGTTTAAATTTCATGAACCTCGAGAAAATTTAACTTTAAACAATTATAAATAATTTGCTTATAATCACAGCTTAGTCAAAATTAATGATTACAGCAATTCTTTAAAAGTAACAGAAGATTTAGATAACGTAGATGAAAACAACGATTTGAATGATGTATAAAGTTCTTTTGTAGACTTACATAGCTACCCGGAATTGTGAATTATCAAAGTCAATAGGCCGCCACACACCAGCGGATGGCCCGACCGATTTGATGCGGCATAGGCTAAGTCAGCGGATAAAACTTTGCGTTAGTGTGACAAGCCGAGGTACATCGGTCCAATTCCCATATCGCACCGACTAAGTCTGCAAGTCTTAACTTGACAGTTCCAATGTGGTAGTTAGTGACGACGCACGAGTTAAACCTTCAAAATTGTACCCTAAATAATAATGGCTTCAGATACGCGCTATATGGGAAAAGAATTTTTAACGAGCCGAGTAAAAACTGTTATAAGGTGATGAGTTTTGTACCACTAACGCGAACTTTAACTGACAGATCCAATCGGGAGGTCAAATCTTCGAACCGTATAAGTAAGGACGGATTTGGTATGTGCCGAGCCTGATTCGCCGATAAAATCCGTGCGGATCAAGTCGGTCCAATTTATCCGCTGGTGTGTGGGAGACTAATCGTTGTGGCAATGTTCCAAAAGTAGCAAAAGATTCTGAGAATGTAGATTAAAACAACGATATGGAGAATGTAGAAAGTGTAGATTTACATCATCAGCAGCTCATTTCAAGTAACAGATCTTTTGTGAACTAAGATGTAGTGACCCAATTTTGCTGCCTTAGTAGTTTTATTACCTAACTGTGTACTAAGCATTTAATCTACCATGAAGACTCATCTCAATTAATGCCAATGATTTCGAAAAGTCGAGGAGTCGTCATTCGACTATAACGAGATGAAATCGTATTTTGCGACACTTGCATGGTAAACTGAGTGAAATAAGCAACGTACGTAATACGTATGCTCTGTCCATCCCGCGTAACTCCCCTCGCCACAATTCTTCCACACTGTGGTCGTTGCTGGTGATTTGATATTTTTTCATAAAAATAGTATATTATTATTATTCAAAGGAAATTTTATAAAATTTGCATTGTTTTGTATATTTAATATAAACGGTAAATATAAATAAACAAATATCATGAGACGCCTATGGATACATGGCATCTCCTTAAAAGTACATAATAATATAAGAATATAGAATAGTTTACCTGCCCAGTTAAACATATCTTTTAGGCGTTATTTACAAAAGGTTGAAAAAGGGTTTATTTTAAATTAATTCAGATTCTAGTAAAAAAAGACATATGAAAGAATCCCTTAAGAGATTTAAATCACTGTTATTTATATTAAGTTACTGTTATACAAAATAAAGCAAAAGATAAATTTAAAATAACATCGATTTAGTTGGTTAGTGATTTCTACTTTTAGTTTATAATTTTACATCAGAATGATTTTGTTTACTTGGCTCAAAAATAAAAATTAATTTTTTTTTCAGTTTGTTTTCAAGTTCCTATGAATCTGCCTTGAAGATTCTTCCAAACAGAAGCAGGTTTGGTAGGACCACATAAAATCCATTTTTCTGTTGTAAGGCATGAAAACATGTACTATTTGACAAACATATCTTAGTAGTGAGATAAAGATGCGCAAAGAGTTAAGGTTGTTTAGAATGAGGACCGTCATTCGCAAACGTTTGTATTAATGTTTACATTAGTACACTATTGCAAAAAGTAACTTTCAAAAATTTTTTGTATTCTGTAGTTCAGTGTTTTGTGAATTATTGTGATGCAATAAATTTTGGCGCCTTACGCATATCTGTGCCTTGTAATATTTGTCAAATAGTACGCGTAATAAAGCTTCGTATACACTTGTAACAAAACTTTGTAACGTAATCTCGTAGGAATCATGTTACGCGTAACAAATTGAGAAAAAATTTTGGACGAACCGAGAATCAACTGTAATGAATTTCTTATTTCCAGAATGCAAAATGACTTTAGACTCCTCAGTAAATAAGTACTGGGACTATTTTTGCAAATCCCAATACATGTTCTTTTGAGTGAAAGCCAGACGATTAACAAGAATGGTTGCTTGTTAATTTGAGGTGCTCATTAGCTAAGCATTTAAATGTAACCGATTTCGAATAGTTTTAGGAGAAATATTTAAACTATGAGTTTCTTGTACTCTGTTTTGAGTTTTATTGAATTGAAGAAGAAATCGACTATTTCCCCAGGGTTTGGTTTAGCTATGTAAATAATATTTTTGCAGTGCTTAATACAAAAGTCACTGATATCGACAACTTTGTCTAAATTAAACAATCGTTTCGCGTCGGCTAAATTCACATATGAAACTGAAAACTGTGGACAACTACCATTTTTAGATGTATTGATAATTAGAAATAGTGAAAATAAGTTAAAACTTGACATGTACAGACAAGATACCAGTACTATATGATAGATCCCTAAGAACTCTCACCATTGTGCTCAGCACAAAATGGCCATTTTTAATTTTCTTGTTCATTGCCTATTAAACTTCCCTCTCAATAAGGAGAGGTTTAAAAAAGAGATTGTGTGTGGAAGAAAGATTGGCTTCCGAAAGGGTTTCTCAGCCACAAAAATGTTGAGTGATTCTGATAAATGTTTTTAATTTCCTTTATTATATTTGAATGTTATTTGTCCTAACAAACCGGATAATTAGGTGGAAAATTTGTTTATTATTTTGTCTAAGCAGACACCATATTAATGGGTAAATGTGTTTTATTAGGTCAGTCAGTCACATATCTTATTTCTTCTTTACTCGTTCACTTTCAACTTAAGACTGAGTCTCTGTCAACCGTGCGTCTTATTTATACATCTATTCACATGGTCTAGAACATTCCAGAACATTCCTGGCCGTTCTCGTACAATTCCAGTCTCATCTAACCAGTCTACACAGTCCAGTGGCATGAAAATATTAAGCTAACATCTGCAATATGTTTTTGACAGTAATACTGACATTGTGGAACGTAAAGGGCACTACCAGCGTCATCCATAGTTTTAGATCCATCTGTGTATCTCGCTACCTCTTCAGGGTCATTATTTACAATATAGCTGACAAGATTTTGATGATATGTGGTATGTGTCTATATTGAGGATATATGACAATGGAATGGGCATAAACTGTAATACATCGTACTCATGATGCAGATTTTCCTTATTATTTATTAGGTCTGTAATCTTGTGTGTTTCTACGAATGCATCTACAAGCGGTGTACTATTTTTTATTTTCCAATATTTGTTAGTGAAAGTTTCTGTTGTGAGTGAGTAAATAGTATTTATTGTATTATCAGGGTTTAGATTTCTTAGCCCAATTAGAAATTTATGTGCTAGGAAATTTTCTAGTGTTTAATGGGGAGTATTGTGCCTCTTATAAAATTGCAGTACAAGGTGACGATTTCTAAGCATATTCGAATGGCTCTATACTGTATATGATCGATTTTAATAAATTTGTGTTTGATGCTGATCCATACTGAATACATTAATTATTCAGTATTGAGTGTATATAGCTTCTATAGAAGGTCAGTGCTGTCTCAGGATCAGCTCCCCATTAGATTTTTAATACACATTTTAAGATGTTTATACCATTTTCACATCTACCTTTTAGGTAATCGATGGGTTTCGTTTAATTTCATTTTCTACCCTGAGTCTGTGTCTAGCGAAGGATACTATGCCAGATTTATTTGGGGAAATGCTGAATCCCTGGCTTGTTAGCCAATCTTTTAGATAGTACATGGAGTTGGGTCACGCACTATTCGTATGTATCCTAAGTATAAAGAACAAGCATATGTCATCTGCGTATTGTATGCATTTGAAAGGGTCGTCGAATATATTGTGCAAATCGGTAGTATATACTGTTACGTGTTTGCTATCCCCACAAACACCTATACTCATACATTCGTTGATTGAAAGTCCGGGTAACACTAACTCACTACTTTATTTACTATTACTAATTAGCAATTAACAACAATAGATTAATTACTGTCTTAACTATAATCACACTTGAGCACTTATAAGTCTCTTTCTTATTTCTTCTTTACTCGTTCATGTTCGACTTCAGACTGAATCTCGGACCACCGTGTGTCTTATTTATACATCCATTCACACGGTCTAGGGCATTCCAGAATATTCCCGGCCGTTCGCGTACAATTCCAGTCTCATCTAACCAGTCTACACAGTCCAGTGGCGTAACAATACATTAAAGAGAATTGGGCTAAGAGCTACCACTTGGAGTAATCCCTGAGATACGGTTCTAGGGTCAAACATATTATTATTGTGGTCTCTATCAAAAATTGTACTATTTCTGTATAGTTCCACTAAGCTTGAAGCGGTATTCTCATTTAGAAAAAAATACTGATTAAGGATATAGCTGTAACGGCTATCCTGTAAATTTAGTTGATAAAATAATTAGGAAACGTAAATTTAAAGACGATATTAAAGAGAAAATCCGAAATTAGTATCGATTCCATACGATTCTCGATTCACCCGTGGCATTGATAAGATTTTTAAAGATATAGGTATGACAGTGGTTAATCAGGAAACAAACTACAACAACTTTTAGGCACTCCAAAAGACAAAATTGAAACAAACAAAAAATCGGATTTATGAAAGTTGCTGTAAGGACTGTAATTAAAAACATGTTGGACAAATTAGATGATCAATTCAAACTAGATTCAAGGAGCATATTACTTATAGCAAATATAGTAGAACGGATAAATGTAGTGTGGCCAACATGCGTTTGAGAACAGTCATAAAACAGATATTAGCAATTTAAGATTAATTAAAAACGTAGCAAATAA
This sequence comes from Rhamnusium bicolor, assembly GCA_029963845.1. Lineage (NCBI taxonomy): Eukaryota > Metazoa > Arthropoda > Insecta > Coleoptera > Cerambycidae > Rhamnusium > Rhamnusium bicolor. The sequence continues at coordinate 96,615 of JANEYF010001439.1, read as the reverse complement.
TAGACAGCTGAATGCATTTGAAAGCTTGGAAATTAAAAAATGTAAAAATAGTATGAATAGTGTCAGAGAACCAATCCCATAGAGTCCTCTCAATTGATTAGTAAGTCACGGTTCACCGAACCGTGCCAATAGTTTAAATATAAATAAGATACATTTTTTAGTATAGGGTTAGTTTTAATCATCTCCAGATGATATTAACTTAGCAGGCGAAACGCGCGTCGAATGCAGTATATGGTATTTTGTGGAAAACTACGTCAGCGTTATGAATTCTATTTTTAATATGATTAAAAAAAAACCCAAAATCCAAAAAAAATTGTCTAATAATTCCAGCCTATCTACTAATAAAATCCGAAAAATGCATGTTGACCTTTTTCGGGTTCATCAACACTGCGAATCCGGGGACACATATACACATGTTAAAACGAAACCTTTCCGCATCTTATAAGGAATAGCATTTGAGGTATTTGGCTATACCCTTATAAGGCCCAGAGCGAGTTTTCTCAAACCCGCTCCTTGTGTTGTGTGTTCCGCAGTAAGAACGGCGCTGCCTGCCGGCTCCGAACAACATCTGGCGCCATCGAGCCGCCCGATCACTTATATGGTCAGGCGGCCAACTTTTCTGCCTACCGGTTCGCTCTCTGAACACTCAGATGGTTTTAGTACGGTTAATTTGATACAAGAGATGGTGTTTAAAAAAATTCCTTTGATAAATTGTGTCAATAATAATTAAAATCGGATTAGAAACAATTTTGTTGTTTTGAAAAACCAAAATCATTTCAGTGTGGCATAAACTAGGAATTTAAAAATTGGAATGCTGTAAAAATAATGGTATATTTTTTGTGTCTTTTTTATGATGTAATTACAGACATTGTTTATTGGTACCTATTGTGGATTCTTCCACAACCATGTTTAAATTTAATATTCTAAACACTTCAAGAACACTAATTGCAACAATCAGAAATTTTTTTAAATTTATAACCAATTCATGTGACGCAATAGAAAGAACACTAACTTTTTAACTAATTTTAATATTGTCATCATTATTTCGTTTTTGAGAAGAGAAAACTGTGTTTTGTCAAGTATTATTAAGCAAAATATAGACACTTTCTTGTAGTTTTCCTATAATATGAAAAATGTTTGCCTGCTTTCAATTAATCTGATATATGTTACCACATTCAGTCGGCGAAAGAAGGCTCGCGAAACAAAAGAGAGTATTACTGATAAGTTGCCAGCATTCTCCGAAATCATTTACTAAGAATATAATATCTCTCCCAATGAGTAGATGCGGATGCAAACGATCACAAAAATATAATTTATTTAATTTCCGCTTAATTGTGAATGGAATGCAGAAATCACATTCTTTCCGCGGGTCTTCTCTCATCGGGAGACCTTATACTTTAGAGCGCTGTATGTTGCGTACCCTCAACTTTAAATAAGAATTAATTATTAGAAAAACTGAAATATCTATGAAATCAACAAAGCAACTGATTACCTAGATATGTCGACGATACTGCATTGGCCATACGAACGTGAGGTTTTATATACTTACGACGGACATCTTTATGACAGAAAAAGGTCATGGGCAATTTGGACAATAATTTATTTACAACAATAAATTTAAACTAAGGGCCAACGTTTTGGTCGTTGATTTCCACCATCTTTGGGGCTGCAAATAATATGAAGATGGTGGCAATTAACCACCGAAACGTTGGTCCTTCATTGAAATTTATTGCTGTAAATAAATTTTTGTCCAAATTGTTCATGTTCTTTTTTCTATGATCTTAAGAAGTTGAAGTTAATGTCATACTAAACGATATATCTTTATCTGAATACAGTCCATAAGCATACCATGTCGGTGTGGAATTGCCAACCTAGTAAACTTTATCATTGCTATGTTTGGTTATTTTAATTTCTAGTTGTCTACAAGTTTCATTCACATAGAATTTACCACAATCGCTTAAGATGATTTTATGACTTGGGGGAGCTAAAATTTTTTTAAAGCAGTAGTTAATCACAGTATACTTGGACATTGGGTGTGTCTATTGTCTCCAAATATGTAGCCACCCGTACAAGGTTGCAATAGGAGGTGATTGTGTTGCTTGTACTGTTTAAACACGATTGTTACTACTAAGAAATATGTTATAAAAATATTGGTTGATTTAAATCAAATTTCAATCATTGTAAATTGTTAGAGAATTTATTTATGTATGTATTTATTTATTTATTAATTTATTTAGAAAACTGCAAAAGACCTAGGATAGATCCCTGTTGGACTATAGATATAGCAAAAAAATTTTGAGATTTAAATCTCATTTATTTATCGTAGTCTGTTAAATACACATGAATAGAAAAATTATATCATTATATGCTCCAACTTATGAAGAATTAACTGAGATAAAACTTTGTAATACTTACCAAATGTAAACAAATTTGCAAATTATATGAATAAATTGGCATTAGGGTGAACAAAAAAAATTAAACTTCGAGTATTGTGTTCCTTAAACACAATACTTGCAAAAACAGGTACGATCTTGTCGGCTATAGTTTTATGACTAAGTTTGCATTGTTTATAAATACATTAAGACACTTTTCGCTTAAGCTGGTTGTCCTTCCAAAGAACGTGTTACAATAATTGTTAGGATAGTGTTTTTAAAATATTCTAGAATTTTAAATTGGTATACTAAATGTATTGTTAGAAAAGGTTTAATTAACTGCCCCCACTTTTGGTTTTTCTAATGATCTAAACAATTTAGTTTTACTAACTATTGACGATGTTTTAAAGTATTATTTGTTCTATCTGTGTCAAAGAACAGACACTCATATTAGATCCGGCAGAAAAATTGTTACAAGAGCAATAATTGATTTTCTCTAATAGAATTATGAAACCTTTGAAACGGCAAAATAAACAGACCGAAAGACAAAATGTTAAAAGAACATGATAGAGAAAAGGCTTCATCTAATCTTAGATTCAATCCTCATTGAAGGAACCTACGGTATCTTCTGAATCCTCAGTATTGCATTTCTAATTATTGATGTGCAGCAGCAATTGCTTCGGCAGTCTTACAGGATGTTGGAATGGTACCAGAATAGAATTTAAGGAATGTTGTTGATGAGAACAATGTTCGGCGAGCACAAAAAAGAATGAGAATGGAAGTTAAACAAATTGACGTCGGTAATGGTTCAAAGAGTATTTATTTTGAGGAGAAAGAACGAAGCACTGTCTCAAAAAAAAAGGAGACTGTTATCATCGCAGGACGATTACAGAAGAACACGTATCTCTTATAGAAGAACCAAAATTCTATATACGTTGGTTATATAACACCTACTTCCGGTACTGGTAAATCGGTTGCAAAAACAATATATGACCGCTGTGATGATATGGGTGCCACCTAACAGGTCTAGCTTTTCTGCGTGCAATAGTAAAACTAGCTATGCATGGAATCGTTCTTAATTGAATTTATTTACGACTTTAAAACCTGCTTTGTTAACAAAATACTGTAACTACGTTATTGTTTTTTGTATCTTCTGTAAAATTTTGTAATTTCAACATATCAGTTTTTACTTGACAGTGAGGATATATTGTTTGTGTTGCAAATAGCTTGCGTTTGTAACGGACAAAAGAAGAGTGTCATAGGATATCTCTAACTTGAATTTAATCGATCATCATAGTAGTTTATCTAACAATTCCAAGCGAATGTATTTTCCTTAAGGCATCTTTTTGAATATTTAGATGATAGTACTACAGATTATTCGGGGCCAATTGTGAGCAAATGCCGGTTGTAAACTTATCTGCTGTTGTTGGAGATTTACTCCAAATGGTCCAAAAACATCCTCAGTACTGACAATCTTTTAGAAATTTGCGAAGCTGCTTAGTTTCGGCAATTGTCCATTGAATTTGGAAAATTGAAAACTGATCTAAAAATTTTTTTTAGTTCTGAAAATGAAACCAATAACTTGAAAATTTTAGCTGGATTTGTAGTAAGAGTTTATGCGTCGATGTAGTTCGATATAAAGATTCATTCATCTTATAAAAATGGATCTCACCAACTATACAGCATGTCCGGCGATGTGGTAGACAAGAGGACAAACGGACTAAAAATTTAATTTTACGAGGAAAAGTTATTCTTTATAAAAAAAAGTTTGCTTGCTGAAAAAAATACGATTGTCGATGAAAAAAAAATAAAAATTTTATACAGGGTCCAAAAATTTAAAAATTCAAATTTGTTACAAGTACCCTTATTATATTTTTTTTAGCAAAATGCTATTCAAGAAAATTGTATCAAATCATCACATCTTCTAAGATAACAACATAACAGAAATAAATTATTACAGTGTCAAGCAAATCGTCATTGTCAGTAACTTTTAAAGATTTTGTTAGTTTACAATGTTAACAACGGAGCAAAGAATACATTTAATCCAATGTTATGGTGACGGAGATTGTTCATACAGGTACGTTATTGGAACATTTCATGAAAGGTTCCTCAATGTACAAGTAACCAAATGGGCGGTCTACAAGCTGGTCAAGAAGTTTCGTGAAACGGGATCCGTATTAGACTTAAAAAATGTACAAAAATCCTACAATAAAGATGATGCAGCGACTCTACTTGTACTGCAATCTGTTAGAGAAAACCCAACACTGTCCTTGAGGAAACGAGCTACGCAACTACAGGGGGTCCAAAAAAGTACTATTCAAGCAAAATGAGATACGTCCCTACAAACCCCATTATAACCACACATTAGAAGAGGGTGATGATGGTAAAAGGTTGGATTTTTGTTTGTGGGTAGGGAATAAGATTTTAGGTGGTAATAGAGGATTCCATAAATTTATAATATGCTCGGATGAGTCCACGTTTTCAACGAATCGAACTGTGGCATCGCAACATGTTCGTTATTGGAGTGATGTTAATCTTATGTTCAGAATACCAACCCGACGTCAATATTTTAAAAAAGTGAATGTTTGGGGCGCTCTTTCCTACTATGGTATAATAGGACCGTATTTCTTTGAGAATACTTGTAATAGAAATTCTTATTTAAATATGTTAAATACTTTTTTTTCTGATCATTTGCGACAACTACCAGCAGATTACCGAGGTAACATGTACTTCCAGCATTTTGCTATAGAAGTGAAGGAATGGCTTGATTTGGAATTTGGACAAAAATGGATCGGGCGAAATGGTCCAGTTTTATGGCCCCCAAGAAGTCCCGACCTTACGTTGGCAGATATGTATTTGTGGGGAATACTAAATTAAACAAGAAAAATACTACAATAAAGCGACTAATATCGAACTGTCAATATATCAGTCAAATTTGTTGTTAGGTTAAATGTCAGATGTCAAAAGATTGTGGATTTATGAAACGTTCGTTGCCAAGTTGTCTTTTACTTCTATTTTCTTATTCAATTTTAAATATACTACAAAATAAAACCGCCAAATAATAAGACATTATCTTTATACAATATCGTCTTATTTTTCATCATTGATGTATTTTATAATAATTTTGAATGAATTTCAATTATTTTAGTGTTATTAATGTGGCAAAGAAATCTTGCAACGTGTTCCTGAAAGTGTGTCAAGCTAATTGACAGGCTGTGACTACAATTTCAATAATATTAAAATTGCTATGAAAAATTAATTTAAGTTAGAAGAATTCTTCCAAAATTAAATAAATATAAAATGTGTATGCAATGGCGGGCAAGTGCAAATTAAGTAAATGTGTCTATTACAAATTATTTCGTGCATCACTCTTAAAATTGTAACGTGTGAACAAGGCTAAAGAAAAACCAATCCGAATAAATTATTTCAAATTTCCCGGTCTTGGACCTCTGTAGGAAAAACAAACTATAAATGGCGAATAACCATATAATTTTGAAGTTATTATCACCTCTTGCATTTATTAAATTTAATATTTCTGAGATAATTTAATTTAGACATTTATAAAAACATTTTTACTTCAAATAATAATTGTCATTCCAACTTTGCTTTTAATTTAACCGGACTACTCTACAACACTTGAAAATGTCGGTTCGGTATTTCTAAGATAGCGGCTATGATCCGCCTGGCTCCCACGGCCAAATGTAAACTACAGTCTTGCCACTCTTGGCCAACAAATTTTAAATGTAAATAGTTTTTTTTATTCGAAAAAGGTTGGCTGCGAGGTTTGACGCCTTTGATGGGTACAAATTTGGAAAAAACACGTCCAGACCACAAAACATTTTTTAATAATTTAATCATAAAATTAACAACAGACTTTATTAGTGGTAGTGAATCATATCACGGTACCATTTAGAATTTGCACTAAAATTTCTCACAAAAGCTGTTTGAAATTTGTTACTTGAAATGATTTTTTTTCCTAAAAGTATTAATAAGTAATTCTAGAGTCAACATCGCACCATTTTAAAAATTGTTAACCGTCAACTACCTGTCTTATTTTTATACAATTTAAATACAAAAGAAGTTGTATAAATAAAGCTAGACATCAAAAAATTTTATAATTTGATATCAACTAAAATCTCACCAACTGCAACAAAAGATTGGAGTGTAAAACAGAATGAATCGGCCCACCCATTAAAGGTAATTCATAATTGTAAAGAAGATGGACTGAAATTAATATGGAATAAGAGTAAACTACGTAATTCACAATATGGAGTTATCATTGGGTTAGATGAGACAGTTATGCAACGTAATTATTACAAAAAGGTAAAAGAGAAATGGAAGAAAAGGAAGAAAAATGGTGAAATACTCCAAATAAAATATATTAATGGAACTCCTACCATAACCAAGCCAAAGACTAAATCTGACTGTAGCTATCGTTAATATACGATCTTTGAACTCAGGTTTCGATTTGCTTAGGATGTAATAAGTGAAAAGTCTTTAGATATTATTGGTGTAACGGAAACGTGGTTACAAGAAGATTTTCCCTCGAAATACGTTTTTATAAGAAACTATAATTTCATTAGACCAGACAGACCTACGCTGATGATAATTTTGAAAGCGGTTTAGAACAGTTGTGGATTAATAAAATTAGTATTGGGTTAGGTGTCATATACAAACCGCCTAATGCAAACGTATATTGTCTTAGTGAATTTTTTGATGTTTTAGAAAGAATTTTTCTAGAAATAAATTTTATAATAGTGTTGAGAGATATAAATATTAATCTCTTTAAAAATGATAATGAATCGAAATATTTTAGTTCAAATCTATCCAATTTTAATTTAACACAAATTGTAGAATCTCCCACAAGGGTAACAAATGAAAGTGAATCCTTAATTGATGTGATATGTGTAAGTAATAATATCGTAGTAAAATACTGCGATACTTCAGATTTGTATGATCTAACTGATCACATGTTAGTGTCTTGTGAGATATCTATTGGATGTGGACAGCTTGACGAGGGTAAAAAAACATTTTTCAGAAATTATAATAATATTAATTATGAAAATTTTAATACTGATGCAACTTGCCTACTCTGAAATACTATATATAAAATAAACGATATAAATTTAAAAGTAGAAACATTAAATGAATATATAATATATCTGTTTGATAAGCATGCCCCACTAATGCAATACAATAATAACAAAAGCCGTTCACCCTATATTACATACACAATAAAGCAAATGTTAAAATTAAGAAATAAAGCACACAAAAAGTTTTTAGAAACAAAAACTGCAAATGATAAAAAGTATTACTTAGACTTAAAAAATATACAAGTGAAGCAATAAAACGTGAAAAAATTGCATACATGCAATTTACATTGAAAAAATAATAAAAAAGACTGGGGTATCAACAGTACAAAAAATTCTAATATTTGCAACCTGGAAGAAAATGTAACCTCAAATGACATAAACAATTGCTTTATAAATGTAGCGGGTGATAATAACGTTAAACTAAATTTAATAACGTACTATAAAAATAATAGGTTAAATAATGAAATTAATGAATTTAAATTTAAAAGTATCTCTTGTTCCGACATATATAAAGTAATTAAATCTATAAAATCAGAAGCCTTAGGCATAGATTACATAAATATCAAAATGATAAAATTGATACTACCGCATATAGATGTGTTAGTCCATATTATAAACGAGTCCTTACATACTGGAATATTTCCTGACTTGTGGAAAATTGCTAAAGTAATTTCTTGTCCAAAATTAGAAAATTCAGTAAATTTAACAGATTTGCGTCCATTGAGCATTTTGCCTACACTTTTTAAGTTTATATAGAAAGTAGTTATTTATCAATTAAAACATTATTTAGAAAAAACTCTATACTGCCAAATTTGCAATCCGTATTTCGAAGTAAACACAGTATCCAAACTGCACTACTAAAAGTTATAGATGACGTAAGCAAAGCAATGGATAAAACACAGGTCACGTTTCTTATCTTACTTGATCAGAGTAAAGCATTCGATTTGGTAAATTTCGAACTATTAATAGCAAAATTAAAATGTATTTAGATACAGTTTCACTTGCCTGGTTTAAAAACTATATCACCAATAGAATACAGTTTGTGAATTAAAATTACTTACAATCGGGTTTAAAAAAAACCAAGAGGAGCATACCGCAAGGGAGTGTATTAGGACCTCTATTATTTACAATTTTTATTTTTGATATTACTGAGAGTTTGAAGTATTGTTTTTATCACTTATATGCTGATGATATTCAAATATACATCTCAAATACTGTAAAATATATAGATACAGCAAACAAAAAGTTAACTATGATTTAGAATAATTGTCAGATTGGTGTAAAAATAATGGACTTAAACTTAATTCGAATAAAACTGTTGCTATCTCTATTGGTAATGAGCAGATTAGAAATAATATAAATCTAAACACAACAAAATTATCACTTAATGGAACAAATCTGGTCTAGATGAAATCGGTAAAAAGTTTAGGTCTTATTATTGATGAATCTCTCAATTTTTGAACCACATCTAAATAAATTATATAGCATATCATTCATGAAGTTGAAAATGCTAAACAGGCTTAAATACACACTGAATAGTGAAACAAAACTAAAACTTGTACAAAGTTTAAATCCTGCAGTGGCGGTTCGTGGGTCAAGAGATAGGGAGGTCAATTAGAAAAGTTTACTGTATTACCTACCTTGTAAAGTGATTTAAATTCCAAGTCGATCCTCCGGTCTTTTTGAGATGCAAAGTGGTCAATTACTTTTTCATTAAAGTCTTTTATCTTCTTTATTAATGCCCTTTCTATGGTAAGCATAGCTAAAGAAGATAACCTTTCCCGACCCTTGGTATGTCTTAAAAATGTCTTTATTCTTTTTAAGGTGGAAAAACAAACGTTTACTTTCGACGGTAGTCATAGGGAGAGTACACAAGATTTTTAACAGTTTGACACTTTCAGAAAAAGTATTACACAAATTATTGTTAATAAAAAGCTGTAACAAAGCAACTGCACCTTCACTATTGGAAAAATCTTCTCGGCTATATAATACTTCTAATTCAGTTTTAAGTTTCAAATGATTTATGACTGGATACTCCGTTTTAACTAATTTAAACATATCTTGAGGAAAGCTTTTTTTATAATCTTTAAATCGATCTGCGTGAAATAATTGAGACACTGCTAAATGATTACTGAAGCCAAACCTGTTTTTGATCTAAGATGTAATTATATCACAAACTTCTAATGAAATTCTCCTTTTTGATTCTTCCGTTTTACATTTCTGGGCAGACTGCATGGATGTCTCCTCCAAATAGTTATTCAAAATTTTATTTCTGATGTCTTCAATTTTACTATTAATAACGCCAATAAACTTATTTACTGTTATGACATCGATATTACATTTTTGTAATTAATTGAACAATATATCACAATGAGGCATAATTAAATGAAAAAAATTTAACCAGTAAAAAAATGTTCATTTTGTAAGTAGTTTTTTTAAACCAATAGCTTGGTTTAGAGTGTTGTTTTCTGATTCATTATCAATGATTTTTTCTATACAATCTAATAATTCTGTTCGATAGGTATAAACAGTCTCTATGCACTTTGTATTAAAATTCCATCGTGTTGGAGCCGCTTTAGGTAATCTCACCTTAACAACATTATCTAACACGGCTGTTCTTTTTTGGAGATTTTCCAAAGAATGAAGAAAAGCTATGTAAATTAGCAAAAAAAAAATTATGCTTTTATCCTGACTTGATGCTTTTTGTAAAATTAAATTTAGTTGATGAGCGTAACAATGAATAAAATTTGCTGAAGGATAACTTTTTTTAATTAAAAATACATATTAACTTCTTTTTTCTTATCAAGAGATGTTTGCTTTATCGTCATATTAGGTTTTGGACGGCCACCACCTTTGAATTTCACTCGGTCTTCATAACCCAACTTATGTCCATCTTTCAGTTTTAATATAATTTGTACAACACTCATATTTAATAGTAAACAGCAAAAATATTATTTTACTTAATTTCACGACAAGTAGAGATTTACTAATAAAATGTTCACAAATAAAAACATTAATAACAACGCGACAGAATTTATCGACCAACGCGTACCTAGTCAGCATTAAAACTGCCACGAAGACTGCTCTAGTGAACTTCGTGCGTTACCGTTTCCGTGTGTCAGGGACATTGTCCCCGCTAGTGTTTTTCTCTTTTTTTGCTTTCTGACGATTTTGTCAAAAATGAGGAGGGCAGGTTTTTTACCGAGCCCGGCCCTGGATTTTTCGAAACCAAGTAGGCCATTCTAACAAGTCCTAGGTGAGGAATGTTACTGGTAAATTTCATTCGATTATATGCAATCCGTTGCAGAGAATAGCTCTTTGAAGTGTCAGACTAAATGCATAAAACAACATGTATCTTCTTAACCAGTGGTCAAAAAAATGTTTTTCTTGTAGATCTAGACTTGCTTTGAAGTGCTGCTATTAGGTTATGGCACATTACTAGCGAATCACCCTGTATATGGGATAAAAAAGTCTGTTCTGTTACATCTTTTTTGATTGAAAGAGCGTTTAAAAAACGTGTTTATAAAATTTTTCCTATAGATGAGTAAGTAGGCCCTAGCCTGATATTTAGTTTTTAACTACAACCCTTATTAAGAGAATTTTGATCTAACCTCAATAATAAGCGAGTAATTTCTGGTAACCTATTTGAAACAAACTCCCTAAAAAGATCTGACATTTCATTTGCATAAGTTAATTATTTTGGGTATTACGTAAGCATTCTTTCAATGTTAATATGATCGTAATAAACTGCTCATAGTTTCATATATTTTACACTATGATCCTTATTTTTTTGAATGCGTTAGTGTAAAAGTTTTAGGTTGAAAATAAATTAAATATAAATTAGACTAAAATACTATTTAACAGCTTAAAGTAGTTTTTTTTATATTTTCTTAAAATATCACGAGAGTAGATTCAGATTTATATACCTAACAAAAATTATGGTTTATGTTTTGAATGAATGCCCACAGTTTAGAAAATCTAAAAAAATACGTCAGTAATTTAATAGGGTTATATGTATTTATAATAATAACCACAGTGCCCGCCAAAGGTGTGGAATAAATGGAAAAATAATATTTTCACATTTAAAATAAAATGGGATATGGAGACGTTATAAAATAATAAGAAAAATTATAATCGACTTATTTTTGACTTGGCAGGAAATATAATCGATTTACGTAATTTTCTGCAATTTCTTAATCTTTGATTATATTGATCCAAATAACTTGTGTTAGATGTATATCTAATTTACATAAATAAAAGAAATTTAGAAACTTTGGGATGTAAGTGGAGTAACTTTGTTCCCTTTGAAATCAATTTTTCAAATTTCCTTGCTTTATTATATATATATATATATATATATATATATATATATATATATATATATATATATATATATTTATTATATATATATATATATATATATATATATATATATATTTTATATATATATATATATATATATATATATATATATATATATATATATATATATATATATATATATATATATATATATATATATATATATATATATATATATATATATATATATATATATATATATATATATATATATATATATATATATATATATATATACATATATATATTACAGTAAAAATCAATATGAATTAATGGGTACGCGCCCGCATAAAAAAAATTGCAGGGTGGAAAATGCAAAAATTGCAAATGGCAGAAGGATGCAAACCATGGACACGTGTTTCTAACTAATTGGTCTTCATCAGTACAGTGTAGCTGAGTTAAAATGGTGGACAAAACTCACAAAAGACACTAAAGGAAAACCACTGACAGGGAGCACCTTTGTGGCTTCCACTTGGATGGCTCTGTATAAGAGCGTCGACCAAGCATCGTACACGCGGGCAACTATAGCAACCTGCGTGGGATTCTGGACCCAGGAGAATATATAAGAACAGAGAAGGAATTTAATTTAGTGTCTTTTTTGAGTCTTGTCCACCATTTTATCTCAGCTACACCGTGCTGATAAAGACCAATTAGTCTGAAACACGTATCTATGGTTTGCATCCTTCTGCCATTTGCAATTTTTGCATTTTCCACCTTGTAATTTTTTTTTTTTAACAATACAAACAAATTTTTTTTAAAGATAACACTGTGTTCTAAAATCTAATAAAATAACAATAAAAGCCTATACATGTTATACACACCATATTCACAAGTTTCGATTACTGCTCGTAAGAAGAACCAAGAAGAAACTTACGAGAGATCAGGCTACATTATAAGAAAATATAAATAGAGAAACATAAACAATAAAAAATTTGCATACTGCACCCTGTATGAAAATAAATACTAAACCTCAACCTCTATTATTAAGTACTTGACCACTATTGAGCCACCAGTAGCAATATGAATGGTTTCTGAAATAAAAACGCTTTTTTATATTATAAATAAAATGCCATTAAAATTTAAAATACCTGCAGTATATCATCGTTTAATTTTGGATTAAGGCCTGTCAATTGTGTTCCAATGGCTTCATGGATATTTATCAAACATAGTAGTAATAATCTTCGAATAATCTACTCGAACGACAATAGGTACAACCGGACCTTAATCCGAGTTAGATTCGGAGGAAGAAGAGTCATCTCCCACATAAATGTTCAATGGTTCTACTACGATGTCCATCAATGTCAAGCTGCCACATTTTTTCCTCTTGGCTTTGCGCATGACGAATCATTCTTTTCCCTAAGCACTATGTGCCAAACACAATAATTACATTACAAGATGTAGAAATAAAAACTTTGTTTACTCACCGAAAGCCAATTTCTGTTATCAGTGTCTCCAAAGTACTCCGTTTTAATCGAGGTATGTAGATGTTCATCTTCATGCACAACCGCTAACATTTTATTCAGAGTTGGTGGTTCGTTCTTTTCAAAAAATGAATGAATCAACTGTATGAGAGCACTTTCCATCATCGATGTAATCCAAAATTGTTCATTGTCTGTGGTACACTTTTGGTGGATAAAGTTGGTGTGTTTCTTTATATTCACGAAGAATGTTGTAAACATTTGCAGTAAACACACCTAAATTAATATGCATAATAATATAAACATAAACTATAATAAATATAAACAATCTAAAAATACCTTAATTGTAAAAATATACTTCGATGCACTGATGAGCAACCTCATAAAATACAAAAATTAAAATTACCTGATCCATTTGCAATAAACTCGCCGACTTCTCCACTAGGTTTATCCGGGTTGTCTCTAGTATAAGTTATAAATGTTCAAAATATGTTGTTTGTCTTCAACCGAAAAATGCCTGGATATCCGTTTTTTCGGTGGAGAAATAGCCGCTTGAGCCATAATTGGTATTAATCCCTGAAAAAAAGTGTGGTTATAAGATATAATCAATTTTAATCGTTTTCATTATGTACCAATATAAATAATGTTTATTTAGTGGTAAAAAAGCACTATTTATTAGGTAAATGTGAATAACAGCAAATAGAAACAACAAATTGCAACAAATAACTGTAATCTCCACAAATATCAAAACGTATTTGAGTAAATAAAAATATGCGTATTTGACAGTCAAGAAGCTATTAAGTTAAGTTTATCTTGTGATGTAGGTTTTAAAAATACCACCAATAGTAAAATTCTATTCAAATTTGGCTCACATTTATGGGCGGGGCATAATTCTATCTGTTCATTAAACGGACTATAGCAATACCAACTAGTTTTTACTAAGCTAGTCGAATGGAACCAATAATGTAATTTTCTTGTGTAATTTTGTAGAAGAATATCGTTATAATGATAGGAGGTATCGAGATGTCGTCTTGAAGATTTTCTTAAAAATTCAATACGTATTATTAATTGCAAAGGCAGGGAAAATAACAGAAATCATGTTAGTAAAAATTAAATTTTCATTAACATTTTGAGTCACCCTGTATAAATTTCAATCATAGCACCCTGTAGGAGTGAAATTAGGATTTAAAAATTTCCGAAATTTTAAAGCTGTTATTTTTTCTTCAATTTACGGTTATACACAAAGATCATATCTTCAATAATATGGAGTTAAAGCAAAACTTAAAAACCCATTTCGGCAATTTTCCCCAACCTTTCCGAAACATACTTGAAAATTGTTAAAGTCGTATTCGTTTTTATTCGACAGATCACTAAATAGATTATTCTAGAAAATCATGAGTAGTCCATTAATTATCCACCATTGAAGAATGTTGAATACTACATTTAAATTGCGAGTGTCGTGGGGCGATAAAGGCATGTGTGTTGATTCGAATTCGAGTAAAAAACCGTTGTTTCAACTGCTCACTAAAGAGTGATAGGTCTGTGTGTGACTCATTTTCAGAAAAAAAATTATCTCTAGAAATATCAGAGAAACAAAACACCCAAATCGTTTCTTTCCATTTGCCCATGTATCATCCTATAAGACAATCAAAAACCTACAACTGTTTTTTTTTACATTTTCCGAACCAATACACTTTTGAAAAATTGCAAGGTTTTCACAGTGCACCCTGTATACGTCTTCTATCGTATTTTAATCTCATCCTTAGGCCAGTTTATTTCTAATGAAATTAGCAAGAAAATCTTCAAGACCGCATGTCGATACCTATCGTTTTAAACATATTCTTCTTCAAAATTACACAAGAAAATCATATTATTAGTTTCATTTGGCCAGTGGATTATTAAAAAAAAACTGATTTTGCTTCATTTTCGGTTGATATTGCTAGTATTGTTAATTTTTGTTACTAGTAATGCTAGTTAGCCCGAGATCGGTCGCTCAATGGTCATAATGTCCGACAATACTGATAAATAGTGGGGATTTTCTTATTGCGCATGATAGAAGTTTCTCCCTCTATCTATCCTCATATATATCGTGACATGGATATACTAGTTGATGTAAAATTTGCAACGAGTCACGTGAAAGTTGAGTTCCACCGTACCGCGACTGATAACGTCACAATAGTTTTGGTGCTTTTGACCGCATTGCGACTGATACCGTTGAGTAAGTTTTTTATGTTATGCTAATATTTTGTACTATTTTTACTTTTATATTTTAGAGTAATGGCGGATTACAAAAAAAGAGCAAGAGCATTTACGAAAACTTTTAGAAGAGGTTGAATCTGAGGAATTCCTGTGACGACGATGAGCTTGAGAGATCTGATCATGCTTCTGATACAGAGCAATCTGATTTATTCGATACTGACGAATCTGAAGTTACTGTATCTAGGTGGAGTTTTGCGATCATCACATTTAAGAGTTTCCGATTTATGGGAAACAGATGGTACCGGAGTGGAAGCTTTTAGACTCACAATGTCCTTGAAACGATTTAAGTTCTTATTACGTTGTTTACGTTTTGATGATATAAGAGACCGCACTGAAAGGGAAGCATTAGATAATCTTGCTGCTGTTAGAAAAATGTTTGACGAGTTTGTTGCTCGTTGCAAGATAAATTACGTAGTTGGATATACTGTTACAATTGACGAGATGTTGGAGGGATTCAGAGGGCGATGCGGGTTTCGCCAGTATATTAAAAGCAACCCTGCTCGGTACGGACTAAAAATTTTATCGATGGCAGATTCTGAGAATTATTATACAGTAAACATGGAAGTTTACAAACAACCTGATGGGCTCTATGTAGTTGACAACAGCGCATTTAGTGTTGTGAAGCGGTTAATAACTCTAATAGCTTTATCTGGGCGAAATGTGACTACTGATAATTGGTTTTCATCAATTCCATTAGCATCATACTTGCTTGAGCAGAAGTTAACAACGATAGGAACAATTAGAAAAAATAATAAAGAGCTCCCTGAAGAATTTGTGGTTTCCAAAGACCACGAGCAGTACAGCAGTTTATTTGGATTCCAAAAGAATGCAACCATTGTTTCGTATGTTCCCAAAAAAGGTAAAGTTATTACATTGCTCTCAACCTATCACCATACTAATGAAATTGATGAGAAAACAGGTGAGAAGTACAAACCTAAAATAATCACATTTTACAATGACACAAAATGTGGTGTTTATAAGGTCGATGAAATGAAGGGTACCTATTCAGTCTCTAGAAAAAGTGCCAGGTGGTCTCTAACTTTTCCCTACTTAATATTGCGGGAATAAATAGCCAGATAGTTTATGAAACAAACACCAGATCAAATTTAACACGTCGAGCATATTTAAAAGATATTTTCAAGGCGTCAACTCGAGATTATATAACGCATCGCATTCAAAACCGGTTTATACCAAAAGAGCTACATCCAAGAGCTTGTCAGTTTCTTGGTGTTACAGAAGAAATACCGCGAGGTACAACTCAATGCCCAGGAAGATGCGCATTTTGTTCAAGTAAGAAGAACAGAAAAACATCAAGAATTTGTTCTATATGCCAGAAAGGTATTTGCACAGAACATACCATGAAAATCAGTTACGAGTGTTCTTCAAATCAAATCGAATTAGAATCATCTTTAGAATAAAAATTTTCATGTTCTTTATTGCAAGTTTGGTTTTTCTTTTTAATTATAGTTTCAGGAGTTTTATATTTTTAATGAATATATAAACAATAATAATAAAGATGTAACAAAAGAAGCATTTTTATTTGTGAAATAAGGCGATTATAAGAATTAAAAATGTAAGGTCACTTTGACCGCATGTGCCACTGACAACGAAATATTTTACTGACTACTGAATTATTTGCCAGTAAGCTTTTTTTTTTGATGAAACAAAAAATCACAAAATAATTAGATGCTACTGTTTTTTAGTTAAATTACCACACAGAGGTGTTAAATACACCACAAATAAATTCGGTATAAATGACCACTACGCGACCGATCCCGTAAAATTACAAGCGCGACTGATCTCGGGTTAGTGTGGGCTGATAGTAAATAAAATCACGACGAATTATTGTAGTGGGAACCCCACATGTATATCTATTTTATATGTATATACCTATTTTGTTATGGAATACAATTTTGTTTATTTACTATATTTCATTTTTAAAGTATAATCAGTATTTGTTACTATATTTATTATTATTATTAAGCATACATAGGTGAAACCGGTTAAAGTTAAAAACCGGTTTTCCAATTTTACAAATTTATAAAAAAAAGTTTTTAAAACCGACAAACCCTGATATAAAGCAATATTACTATTTTATTATAAATATTTACAATGTAATTTCATCAAAATTTATCAACTATCATCATTGTCATCTTATCTTATGGATTTTTATCTTTAAACTATATTTTTTATATGATTAAAAGAATGGTAATTCAGTGCCACTATCGTATTTAAGAGGCGATAAGAACACGAGGATTTTACTAATACATTTTTCTTTGTTAAAAGAGCCAAGGGGTATTTTGATATTGTTAACTCTGGCATGTCAAGTTGAGAACCGTTCAATGAATAGTTTGACAATACATTTTTGAGTGCTTCACTAGACTAGCCCATTGTACGTAATATAATATTTGACACAAAATAAATAAGCATCCCATTGTGATTTCAATAGGAAATAATACTTGGGCGTCAGATGAGACTAACAAGAATAGAAATATGTTGCGGTGTGTCTTAATTGCACTAGACTTTACCAAATATAAAAAAATTAAAAAATCGCACCATATTTTCAAATATTTAACATCGTGTAATAGGTACGTAATTTACTTGGAGTGAATTTTCAAAATAAAATTCTACCTAATTTCTTATTGTTCCCTTTTATCATTTTTAATGTTACCTTTTAATTATTACTAGATTAATTACAGTTAGTATCTTATTAGGAAAGAGTAATAATAATATTAAATCATTGTGACAACAATGCCATGGGTGTTCTTTTCTTTTCGATCGTTTTTTATAACTGCTTTCCCAATGTTTGGAAAAGCTCTAAATTATGTCCTGTTTTTAGAAAACGAAGCAAATTAGACATTAACAACTACAGGCACATAATAATAATATGTAACTTTGGCAAAATATTCGAATACTATATCACAATATATACAAGGTGTTCAATAAATAATGGTATCCCTTTTAACAGATGATAGAACAATTAATTTTAAGCAAAAAGTTTCATGTGAACATGGGGACTCAAGGGCTTAGTTTCCGAGATATAGGGTGTTAAAGTGTACAGAAAAAAAAACGGAAAATTTTATATCTTCAAAAGTAGAAGACATATGTTAACCAAACTTAGTGCATATTGTCACTGTATGAACTACAAATATCATTCAAAAGATCAGGTTTCTAAAGCGTCCAGTGGTGGAGATATGGGTAACTAATATAAATATGGTGAAGAAAGTTGTATTACCTGGTAGAATAATAAATTTGATAGCATATCTCAATGCATTTTTTAATTGCAAAGAAAAAGTATCTCTTGGATTTTTTCGTGTGTGATACTGTTAAGCCACAAATTAAATTTTTTATTTGTATTATTTATCGAAAACTTGATACCCCATGTTCTCATGAAACTTTTTGCTTAAAATTAATTTTTTTTATCATCTGTTTAAAAGGATACCATTATTTACTGAACACCCTGTATATATAACCACGTGAAACGAACCATAAAAGGCATAAACATGAATTCATAAAAGGGAGATCTACCATAATAAATATGTCGCATAACGCAATTTTCCGCACAATTATTGGATGCAGGAATCCAAACAGACGTTATTTATACAGACTTTTCCAAACCATTTGTCCGTTCAGATCATTTTATTGCAGAAACTGGATTTAAATGATTTCTCTAATCAATTGCTACAATTTTTAAGTCATATTTCAAATAATTAGTAGAACGCAATTCGTGTAGTATAATGGTTTTAAATATCATGGTTTTAAAAATGACGAATCTGGAATCCTGCAAGGATCAGTATTAGGGCCCCTGTTCCTCAATATCTTTGTAAATGATAACAATGCACTAAAAAATTAGTGATGTCTGATGGGTAGTAGCACTGACCACCAGAGGGATACACTTATCACTCACTATGTCTGTCTTGCTTAGTCTGCTTTAGGCAGATTATTATTTGTATTTTCCATTACTTATGGCATACTGGGGAGAACATAACAAGTTCGAAACCGGTCTATGTCTAGTGAGAAATTGACAGATGATTTTAGCGACCAAACAAGACTTGCAGATTTAATTCAATGCAGGTCGGGGCTTTTGTCCGCTGAGTAGTTGTTTCCTATAAGTCTTATTCAGTTGTTATTTGTAAATATTAAATTATGTTATCATTGTATCAGAATCACATTAAACCTCAAAACTAGTACCTACATTAGTACTCTCTTTAGGTAATATGTTATATCTTATTAATTATAAAACAAAAGAAGGTTTAGTGCCATATCCCCCAAAAAAGAAACAATTATGCAGCTACGGACACGTGTTTCGGAGTTATTGCCCCTCATCAGCGTAGCGTAACTAAGGAATTGGATCTAGCTGCATAATTGTTTCTTTTTAGGGGATATGGCACTAAACCTTCTTTGTTTTATTTTGAACCCCAATAAATCTATCTTGTCTTATTAATTTTCCCTTGTTAAATATGTATAATCTCCCCCCATATAAATGAACCGTAACGAAAAATAGACTTCATGATCTTCTAGAAATTACAAAATGCAGAAAAAATGTGCATAGTACAAATATTTGAATAAATAATTTTTCTGATAGCTAATTAATGGTTTATGGTCCATTGAACAGAAGTTTAAGTAGAAATTAGGATACGTTCTCAATTAACAAAGTTTGGTTTTAAACATTTCTCGATTTCTCGAACTGGTTAACAAAACGTGAATAATACAGTGTACATTGCGTGTGGTATTTGTGAAATGTGTGTAACACCAAAATTGAAAGTTTGTAAGAGTTTACGACCGTTTTCCAACCACTAGTATTTTATTATTATTTCATTATTTTTAAAGACTATATGAAAAGAATGTTAATATAAGAAAATATGTCCAATATTAATCTATTTATTAATTTAACGACATTAGACATATTTCGCAAATTTGAGTGCAGTTGGTCTTTTCCCTTAACTGTTGCGGTATCTGTTTATACTGAAAGCTGAAAGGTTTACACACCTGTTTGTTAATTGGTGTGGTCTACATCCACAGCACCTTGTGTGTTCGACACCCGGTCATGACTTATCTATCTATAGTATAAAATTAGATTAGCCATAATTTGCAGATAAGCGTTTTTAGCAGGTTGTTTAGTATAAGAGAATTTAACATGTGTTTACCATTTTACATGATGGGTGCTTTAACTAATGGGTATGCTGGCGTCTCCAGTTATCCTGATGTAAGGAAGCTTTCCGTTACAGGATCGATTTTTTGAAATGTTAACATATTTTTTTCTAAATTATTTAATTTAGTACTTTTGTTATATTTTTTTGTAACTTTTCGAGTTATTTGAGGTGCTAGAAGCAATTTTTGATCAATATTTTAATTATGTTGGGAAATAAACGTTTGCGTACCTAATTGCTCTTGTAATTTGACCAGCAAAGAATTAAGGAAAATATGAAGGTAAAGATTTAAATTAGAAAACCGCTGCCAATTACTTGGGGATCAGAACTTCCTCACCGTAGTAAAACTCGACGTGTGGTGGATAATAAAAGCAATTTTTGACGTTTCAAAAAAGTCACATTTCTTATGTTTCAAAAAAGTCACATTTTGACGTTTCAAAAAAGTCACTTTGACGTTTCAAAAAAAGTCACATATTTTGACGTTTCAAAAATTGAGACTGATTTTTCTTATCAACGAACTCAATCTCTTTCTTGACCCCTAGAATGTATGTACCAAATTTGAAAGCTCTATATCAAAAACTGTAGCTGCTATCGCGAACTAGACAGACAAACACACAGACAGAAAATTTGTTCTGTCTCAAATTTTGTGTATTATAATTCGTCGAGATTCGTCCAGATATGCAATAAAAATTTTCAAAATTTTTTTCACGAATACAACTTCCTCTGAAAGGTGAGAAAGTAATTTGTGATTTTCAACTTTCTTTATTTTTTATTTTGCGACCGTATTGATTGTCTGAACCGTTTTTATTATGAAAGAAGTTTGAGTTAGGTATTAAAGTAAAAACGGCCGAAAGAACTGACAAATTATCTAATTGTCAAGAAACTAATTGGTAGGTTTTGATTGGATATATAAATGGATCTTTTATTGGTAAGATCGAGGTTTCAGATATTTTTATTAATAATTCGGACACAAATCCTGAACTGAATTAATTTTAACTAACGTTTGAATAATTATTTTTTAATTTTTAATAATATAAAATAACATATATATAAGGCAGCCATTTTAAAAAATATCTACTTAACGTACCATAATTTTATTAATTAATGGAAATTATTTCATCCATCCAGATTTTTGCAACAAGGTGTTTTGCAAAAAAAACCGGCGTATATTTGATACCTTTTAAAATGTTGTGTTCAAAATTATTCATTTTATAAAATAACAAGGTACCTACCTGTTAGAACATCTTTAGAAGTTGACAAAACTATACCGTGTGTCACAAATTCGATGCTCACCATTGGGATCTCGGAAACCATAAGAGGTACAAGGTCGGTTAAAAGGGGATAAGTTTTAACAAGTTCTATGCGGATTCCAAATCCGTTAGGAATCACGGGAAACCGTTTTTGACATTTTCCAAAAAAACGAAAATTTTGTGATTTCTCTTTTTTGGCTGTGGGCAAGTAATCCTTGGTCAGACAGGTTTTAGACTTATACATTATACTTATACTTATACTTATACATTAGGACACTTTTCGGAGACTAACATTTTGGTCTAGAAACGAATGCATGATAGTCTTTTCTTTTCGAGATATCCGAGGTAACTTTTGTTTTTCTTATGGCAGCTATATTAGATTTTTCGTTTTTCAGATTGCGCTTAAAAAAGAGTTTGCAGATAATGTATCACGTGCCGAGGAGAAATTGTTTTTCAAAGGACTAATTTAAGAAAAGTTATCCATTGTTTCACAAAACAAAATAGTAGGCTATGGAAATTCAAAAAGTTTTTGTAAAGCCAGAGAGTTGCTTATTCCGACGGCGACTAATTATTATATATGTAACTAAAATCTTCTGTAAATTGCTTTATTTGTGCAATTTTCCAAAAATATCAATTTTTAGACGATCATTAAGGTTTTATTTGTCACAAAATTGTCAATAAAGTGTTCAAAATTTGAACAAAGAAATCTTCTTCAAGGGCATTTTTACATGCAAAGTGGTTAGTACTTAGAAAAATTTGAAAAATGCTTTTCTAAAAACGGCCAAATTCACACATATCTTTCAGTAAAATGTAGTAAGCTGTAGTTTAAAACAAATAATAAGCATTACTGTTAGTTGACAGTTGTTCACTAAATAGTAGTGGCATTATTGTAAATTGTTCAAGAATACTTATTATTACTGTACAAGAGTGAGATTATTGCAAAATGGCGCACAAATTCTCAAATGAAGAAAAATTTGCTAAGTTAGAATGTTATTTAAAAGTAAATAGAAATTCGCAAAACGCATCTAGAAACATTTCCGGAGAGAATGCAACAAAAAAAACAATTTTTGGAAGAATTGTAAGCAATTTGTTAAATTACGGGAGGTTTGATAATAAAAGAGACCGGTGTGATACTGATACCCTTGACCACACAAATAATATTCTCGAAGCTGTTAACAATAATCCCCGCATATCAGTGTGACAAATTGCAGGCGAAACAAATATTCCTAAAGGCTCGTTTTCCTTCACGGTCGCCAGTCGTCGATGACTACGACTGAGTAGCGACGACTAATTCGCTAACGATTTAAAGCGGTCATGTATGTTTTCCTCGGCTAGCGACACAACGACAAAAATGAACGTCTCTAGAAGAACTTTAATCTTGTTGTTAATAAATTATCAAGCAGAAGAGGAACACTTATTGCTTTCGTTAATGGTAGAGAGTCAAACAAAGAGGAAAAAAGTATTGCCCGTGTTTAAACAAAGAAAGTGAGAAGGATTTCAGTCAATCTTTATCAAGAATCATCAAAAGGACAACGAAATAAAATTTAACGAGTGTTTTAGAATTTCTCGCTATCAATTTAATTACATATTGGAACTCGCACATCATGACCTTGTAATCAATCCCCACAACTGTGTAAATACCAACAGAGAAATTGGCAATAACACTTAGGTAAGTACAAACTTTATTTTTATTGAAATATAAGTATACAATAATAACACTAAAGATTCACTCTATCATTTTGGGAAAAGTCTGCTGCGTTTGAACTAGCCTGCTGATCGCCAGAAGGATCCACAGGAAAATCCTGTTGTTCCCAGTTTGGTGGAGAATGCAAGGGCGACCTAGTGTCAGTTTCGTATGAGTAGGTTGATGCCGAGAAAGTGGTTGTACTGGTCGTGGCGTTAATAATTGTAGCTCTGCATCCGAGGCTTTTAAAAAGCACATCAATTTTATCCTTGGGTGGTGTAGGTAGATCCGAAGTAAGTTGGTTTATTAAACTGTCTCTTTCTGAGCGGTTGTTCTTTATCGCAGTTAAAAGTTCATCTCCAAAAGTTTTCTTTCTTTTCTGTAGTAACGCCATCCCACCACTGTTTATATTGGTGGCGGTCTTGAGGAATATTTCGATGGCTTTTTATTTGTGGACTTTGGAATTTTAGAAGTTGTTTCCTCTAAATCTTCATCGCCAAATCTCTCCTCTGATGGTTTTTGTGTATTAGCTTCCTCGGTGGGTAACTGAATATCAGAGGCTTGCGTATCGTCAGTGTTTGTATCAACATTTGTCAACACCCTACAGAAAAGATATTTAAATACAATTTAGCAACGTGTCAAAATATATAGCCCTATATGTTTCCCTTCTTTCGTGTTCAACAACATCTAAAAATCCCAACTGATCCAAAAGTGGATTTCTTTTCCGGTTTCCCGAGGCAGCAGACCCTGTTGGTTTTTGGCGTTCTTTTTTATGATTATAACAATTGTCTCTTTCATCTTTTTTTGTAAGCGGCACCTTAAAAAATATCATATAGATATGTTTCTTCAAAGCTAAAAAAAAAAACAATGTCATAAATAATATGGAACTATTTTTTTCAGTTATAATTTATGGAATAAGCCAAAAATTATTTTTTTTTTGCAGATTTCTTGCAACAGGGAAGTCTTACAGATCTTTATCATTTGGATTTCGAATATCCTACAGCTACATAAGTGTGTTTGTACTAGTTGTCCTAAAGAGTATATGTAAACATCTAATGCCAGTTCTACTTCCACCACTTCAGAAATTGATGTTAAAGGAAAGTCAGAGGAATTTCTTAATCGTTGGAACTTTCCTAATGCTATCGCTGCCATTGATGGAAAACATGTGCGAATTGTATGCCCAAATAAAGGCGGCTCTCTTTTTTTTAACTATAAAAGTTATTTTTCGATAGTGCTAATTATAAATTTATCAGTGTGGACATCGGATCATATGGAAAAGAGGGCGATGCAGGAATCTTTGCAAAATCACAAATTGGACAAAAAATTTTTGGTGAAAAATTCGATTTTCTTCCACCCGCATTACTTTCATGCTCAAAAAATTGTATTCTACCTCATGTTATTATTAGTGATGATGCATTTAAGGGGCCTAGTCGGGAAAAAGCTTCGGATAGCTGTGTCACTCTCTAGAAAGTTTTTATACATGCGCCGCTGAATAATTTTGCTCTTGACTATACCTTCACTGGACGTTTTATTCACCGACTTCATTGAGGTGCGATTCCCGATAGAGGTAACACTTCCTTGCTCCATTTGTAGTGACAAAGATACTTATTTAGAAAATTCTTTTTAACCAAATAGTACGGAATAAAAGTTTGAAACTTGCTGAGCATAATTATGAAGATTCATTCTAGACGACATGTATGAGTTTTACCTCGAATTTTACCGATTGATATCATAATTCAGGAGCTAATCACGTCCAAATTTCACTTATATTTACAGCATAAATTTTCCCTACATAAAGTGAAAATTAA
Organism: Rhamnusium bicolor; assembly: GCA_029963845.1. Taxonomy (NCBI): domain Eukaryota; kingdom Metazoa; phylum Arthropoda; class Insecta; order Coleoptera; family Cerambycidae; genus Rhamnusium; species Rhamnusium bicolor. The sequence continues at coordinate 71,219 of JANEYF010001439.1, read as the reverse complement.
TTAAAAAAGATATACATGTACCCTCTAGTACACTTTCAACTACTGATCCTCCAAATTTGGTGTCATTTGACCAAACCGTATGAAAGAAATAAATTTTGAAAAATTACCTTACAAACACTGGTTCGATTAGCTCTCTTAAACTGGATTAACATGTCATGAAACCATATCCAAAAAAAAAACAAGTATTAAAGGATTGAAACAAAGCAGCTTTTAATTGAAAACCTTTTATTTCCCACTGAAAATATGATTTATCTGAAGGGAATAGGAGGATTTGCTAGTGCAGAGGGCTTTCAAGTACGCAGTAGATTTACAGACTGCTTTACAAGAGAAGATGCTGTAAAGTGGCAGGCAGGAAAAATATAGCCAGTGCCTTTGTATCGTTTATATACTGTATTATTTGCACATTACCATAATTTCAGTGTGATTATTATTATTACTATTATCCATATTACTAACGTTCGTGTTTTCTTTAATACAAATAATCATATATGTATATTATACAAATATATTAAAATTTTTTGGGAATACTGCTTTTATTCAAATTTTCTGAAATTTCCTTTCAGGTAGATTCCTTCGCAGTATGCAATTTATACCCTTAGTTTTTGGGACCATAAATCATTGGGTATTTGGATATTAAATGAACTAGTTGTTCGTCTTCATTGCTGGAAAAATCTTCCATATTTTCGCTACAGACAAAATACAACAAACTGCTAAAATCTATATTTGTTTCACAAATTCGCCGCGAAACAGTCGCTTGTCTGCTCTCAGAGCTGTCAAGTGACTGGGCGTAAGCGAAGGAAGGTATTCGGTTGCAGCTACTTTACCAGACGCTAGGAAAACAGTCGGATTTAAAAGCCATTGTTCATGTCTTGGTGAATTAGTCGTCGCTACTCAGTCGTAGTCATCGACGACTGGCGACACTGGAGGAAAACGAGCTTTACGACAACTGTACGGAAGACATTAAAACAAAGGCAAATATCATCCGTACCAACATACCATTGTCCAAATCTTAAACAATAATGATTTTGGTAAAAGACTTGAATTTTGTAGTTGATTTAATTAGAAATGCGAATACCAACCTGATATTCAATCGAGAGTTATGTAGACCGATGTAAGTCGTTTTACAAATTGTGGAGTCTTTAACAAGCATAATTATCACCACTGGGTTACAGAAAATTCGTATTTAACTACGCAAAGAAGAATCCAGACTAGGTTTGGATTTAATGTTTGGCATGATTAGTATTACCTTTTCCCTTCCTATTTTGTTCCTATGATCTGCCTATAACCCTTTCCTTAATTATTATTTTTAGATCGTCATTTAATTGTTACATTCATTTTTCACAACAATTTAATGGGAGCAGCCTTTCGTGAACTTCTAGAAACTCAAGTTTTACCCGAGATAAGACAGCTTTTTACAGAACAATAAATAAACGAATTGTGGTTTCATCTTGGCTGTCCTGCACATAATACTAATAATGTCAGACAGATATTGCAGGAAAATTTTGAAAACCGCATAATTTCAAATATAGGACCAATATTGCCTCCCCGCTCGCCTGATATAACCCCTGCTGATTTTTATTTGTGGGGTACGGTGAAAAATTAATTGTATGATTTTGAAAGCCTGGAAACTATCGATATTTTGGAAAACAGAGTTAGGGACGTATTCGGAACAATAAGTCCAATACTATCAGAAGAGTAATTAGCTCAGTTAGGCGTAGATGCCAAAAATGTATTTAGCTAAATGGAGGTCATATTATTGAAAAGTTTTATAAAACCGTCTTACTTCTTTGCTATCTATTATGTTAATTTGCTGATATTAAAAATTTTTCTCCATATCGATAATGTTCAATATTTTAACAGAAATTTAAAATTATTTAAACATGTCAAACTGGTAACCTTAATATTCCTGTTATTTTTTATAATGGTTAGTATTAGGTATATCCATAAAATCAAAATAACTTTTTGATTTCCCATGGCCTATTATTTTGTTTTGTTAAGCAATGGAAAACTGTTCTCGCAAAACAATTTTTCCTCGGTATGTTATACATCAAGAATCCGGAGGAGCAGAGTCTGAGAACTTCACCGTATCATTTTCAGTTTCCATGATAACAAATTTGAAATTGTTTTCTCACAGGCGCAAGGCGTTTTCCCTAAAAAATGCTTTCTTTTGGTGAAATGTAAAAAAAAACGTGTGACTATTGGAACTCGGAATAAAATGAGTTTATCTGATTCTGAATAATACCTTTATACAAATTTATTATAAAAATGCCTATTATAGTGCAGTAAAAATAAATTATGACCTGGGCAAAATTGCAACACAAATGATTCTTTTTGCATTATACTGTGTGAAGTGTCTTTTTTAATATATTCAAAATCCCCATTAATGCCGGCTCAGGAAGTCAGTGAAAATCCGAGATGGCGGCTGAATTTTTTTTTTTTTATAAAAAAATTTATAACTTTGTATAACTTTGTATTTATAATGTATAACTTGGCAAACATGTTTAAAATACAAAGATAAAAGTATAAAAAAATAATCATTGACTTTACTTAATTTCTTTTTCAAAATGGCGGCTATTTAAATAATTAGGTATTTAGTTTCCAAATATTTAAAGGCCACCATTTTGGAAAAAAACGTGCACTCAAAATAGGTCTTATTATGTACTAAAGCATGCCATTTACATTGTACTTTTGTATTACCTTCATACGAATCGTTAAATATATATGACATTCACAGGAAGTAAGGAAATGTTTCTCACTAATAAGGGAAACAAGCAGAAAATAATTACTCTAATCGCTGAAGAAATACGACAACAGGGATGTTCAGTAATTCATGCAGTTGATGATGCTGATGTTGACATTGTTAAAACTGCAGTGGAATCTTCAAAAATTAAAAATACAACAGTGATAGGAGAAGACACTGACCTATTGGTATTGCTGATTTATTGGTGTAATCAAGCATACCACAAGCTGTTTTTCAGAAGTGATAAAAAACCTTCCAAACAGAATAACATTTATGATATTAATGCCATTAGATATTCGCTCGGAAATGACTTAGCGAACAGTCTATTCTTTATACATTCGTATACAGGATGTGACAGCACCTCCAGAATATTCCATATTGGAAAGCAATCAGTTTTCAAACGTGTTGTTGAAGATTAGTACTTTCGTGAACTTGCACTATCGTTCAGCTCAACAAACCTTAATCCCAGTCAGGTTGAAGAATTTGGAAAGAAGATAATGGTATGTATTTTTGGTGGATATCCAGATGATACACTAAATACACTTAGGTATAGAACTATTATTGATAAAGTATCGAAGGCAAAATATTTCGTTCAGCCACAGAACCTTCCCCCAACGGAATCAGCTGTCAAGTACCATAGCCTCCGTGCATATTTGCAAATTTGTATATGGAAGCAAATGCAAGAAGGCTTGAACCCAACAAAGTGAGGATGGAGTATACATGATAATATGTATGTACCGAAAAAAAATGGATTTGCCACCAGCACCTGAAAGTATATTACGCATAGTAAGATGTAACTGCAAAACCGGCTGTGGTGCCATGAAATGTAGTTGCCGAAAGAATGGTTTGGAATGTACCAGTTCATGTGGTCAGTGTCAAGAAACAAATTGTGAAAATAGTCCGCAGCGAATAGAAGATGACGAAATGGAAAGTAGAGATGAAGATTATGATGAATTGTGAAAAAACAGCCAAATCATTTTAATTTTTGTTCAATAAAGGAAAATAACCCATACTTTGAAATAATGGTTTTTTGTTCTTGTAAGTCTAATGTGTAATAAAGTTTTCTCTAATGTATAATAAGCAATTTGAGTGATTCAGTACCTATCTTACTTATTCAATACCTATTTTATGCTTTTATCTTTGTATTTTAAACATTTTTGCCAAGTTACACCTTATAAATACAAAGTTATACACAGTTATAAATTTTGTAATGAAAAATACAAAATTTAGCCGCCATCTTGGATTTTGACTGATTTCCTGCGCCGGGATTAATGGGGATTTTGAATATGTTAAAATAGACACTTTTCACAATAGAATGCAAAAAGAATCATTTGTGTTGCAATTTTGCCCAGGTCAAGGGAATTTTTACACCATATTGACTGCACTACTATATTTTGTCAATTTTGAGCCTCTGCACTATTATTTTTTTAATAAAAAATAAAACGTTATTATGTTAAATGATCAAAATTTAACCATTATTTTGTAAACAAGTTTAGGCTGTTCCATAAATTATGTCCTCAAATATGTCATGGTCGACAGTCTACATTTCACCAACAATTCGGTCTCTAAGGTCATCTAAGTTATTTGGTTATTTCCCGTGTGATTTTTATGCGACTTCATAGTGTAACTTACACAAGGTCAAATCAGGAGATCGAGCAGACCATTCCTCTACGGCCAATCTATTGGTTTGGGAAAATGTCATTTAAATAATGCCTCACCTCTATTCCAAAGTAAGAAGGCGCTCCATCTTGTTGAAACCAAATACTGTTGTTGGGCTAAAGAGCTATATTGAATAGTTTGCTATTCAACAGTCGACCTTTAGCGAAATAACAAATTACGCGATATACAGAGATATGCAAGTAGTCTTACCTCTTTTTGCCCTGGTTGGATACGGGCAATCTGTTCTGGCCAAAAACTTGGGTTGACTGCAACTCTGGATATGCGCACACACCAAATAAATATACACGAAAAAAAATAATAATAATTAAGGATCGGTTAGCAATATAGCGATAAAACAACGAGTATTAAGTGAGTGCATTCTTCCGGTCCCTCCAGAAAATGATAGACTAGCTAACAATCTCTGTATACTTCTTACCCGAAATTTTAATATAAACGAAACAGAATTCTATTATTGCTAACTCTAATTCCACACAACAACAAAAAATTAATATTCTATAATTACTATAATTAAGGACGAAACAAGCTTTAAAGTGGCTTTGTCGGAAAATAATATTTTACTTACAAAATTTAGTTTTTGTTGGCACATAACCGTCATGATTTTGCAGAATTGCAACTTCCTATCGAAATCGTCCTTGCATTAAACGTATCTTATATGGATGGAACTTCTTTTTAAGTACTCTGAAAACAGATCTTTGTGATAAGCCATAGCATAGTTTCGACTACCGGTACAGTCGACAAGATATTTAGTGCCACATCGTCAGAGGCAGCAGTTTTTGTCCAGCCTGACTTTGGTGTCTCTGTACTTTTTTGTCACTACTTAGATAATACTGAGTAATAGGGAATGGTTGGGATAAAATTCATTAAACAATATAACCATTTTTTGCTGCGTCCTCTTCCTATCTCCAAATCCAACCATACTGAGAATATTTATACTTCCATTTTCTTTTTCACAAAACTCGAATCAATAAACTTTGAAACTGAAATCAAACAGGTGATATCAAAAAGGCGACAAGAAAAATGGAAAGAAAGTGAGAGTAATTTTTTCCATAGCTCACTCAAAAAAGCAAAAAGAAACAATTGATACGCATTGCCAACTTATCAGTTTTGCTGAATAACTGTTGCATTTTATTTTGTTTGATTACGATAGTGTTTTGTTTATGTTAATTATTGTTAATTGTTATTGCTGGCTTTGGTATGTTTTGCTATTGGCTGCATAATCTTGCTCCGTGATTATAATTATTAAAAGATTTTTCTTGAAAAATGTCCTTAAATTCATAAAAACGTTATCCTGTTGCATGCAAAAAAAGATGCTCAATTCAGAAACCAACAAATAACATATAGTGCTGTTTGGAAAAATAAGTCTGATTGCCAAAGCAACGAGACCGAATAAACATGTTTTGAAGTCATCATAATACAGAAAAATTAAACCAAAAAAAAAAAACCTTATTCCATACTTTTGCCGGACTATATATTCATACATATGTATGAAGGGCTCATGTTTAAGGGGTTATAATTATTTTAGGAAGTGTGAAATATTGTATTTGATATTTAAATTTTTTAGAATAAGCTTCTAATTTTGTTTGAAAACTGATATAAACTTTTGGCAGATCTATTATAAGCAATTTTCAAATATCAGTATCGTAGTTGTACTTAGGTTTAATTTGAAATGAAAAATCAAGTATTCTGATAGAAAACGTATACAGGGTGAGTCAGTTTTTTGTAGACAAACTTTAACAGGAGATAGAACACATGTTTTTAAAAAGAAAAGTTCCTATAAACATATGTCGTAGAACGCTTCGTTTCCGAGATACAGGGTGTTGAATATAATTTTTTTTTCTCGAATTTTCATTTTAACTTATAAACGAATGCTTAGATTTTTTCCATGTTTGGGGGATAATGCCTATTAATTAAAGGGCATAAAACAAGCGATAAGAATGTTCAAAAACTTGCACAGTGGCGGAGTGGAGGGGGTGCTCAACCACTTTCTTAAACAGAACTTCTACACCAATGACTATTTTTTTAAAAAAACTGTTATTTTCGTTATCTACATACAGTTTAACAAAAATAATGTCCCTTCTTCTCTTTCGAAATTCCTGTGCGTTTCCGAGTTATTTTGATTTTTAGTGTTTGATGTGGTACTAAATTAAGTAATTTATTCAGGGTGAGTCAGTTTTTTGTAGACAAACTTTAATAGGAGATAGAACACATGTTTTTAAAAAGAAAAGTTCCTATAAACATATGTCGTAGAACGCTTCGTTTCCGAGATACAGGGTGTTGAATATAATTTTTTTTTCTCGAATTTTTTGAGTATGTATTTGTATGTATTGTATTTGAGTATGGCTTGATATAACAAATATTTATTTTGACTACATTGGAAAGAGATCAAGAATAAGAGATTTCGGCTTTTTAGAATCCTTAACAAACCATATTTAGGTAGGTTTCGTTGAAAGAATTAAATATTTAGCCGATAATTGATAATAAATAAATTACTTAATTTAGTACCACATCATACACTAAAAATCAAAATAATTCGGAAACGCAAGGAAATTTCGAAACAAAAGAAGGGACATTATTTTTGTTAAACTGTATGTAGATAATGAAAATAACAGTTTTTTTTTTAAAATAGTCATTGGTGTAGAAGTTCTGTTTAAAAAAGTGGCACCCCCTCCACTCCGCCACTGTGCAAGTTTTTGAACATTCTTATTGCTTGTTTTATGCCCCTTAATTAATAGGCATTATCCCCCAAACATGGAAAAAATCTAAGCATTCGTTTATAAGTTATAATGAAAATTCGAGAAAAAAAAATTATATTCAACACCCTGTATCTCGGAAACGAAGCGTTCTACGACATATGTTTATAGGAACTTTTCTTTTTAAAAACATGTGTTCTATCTCCTGTTAAAGTTTGTCTAAAAAAACTGACTCACCCTGTATAAATAAACATTTTATAATAAAATTTTTCATTTTATTTGATTATATTCGAATAATGTTGGCTATAATTCTTTGCGGCATTATTTTACTGTAAGTATTCTCTACCACTTTCCCCATTTAAGGTTGTCCCTCAAAACTAAAACAAAATTATTTTCAGGTTCCCGGTGAGCTTAACCCTTTTATACCACAAAGGTCCTAAAAAATAATTGTGCTTATTAAAATTATAAGTTGGCATAATATACAAAACAGCCGGTCCTGTGACCCCAAATAAACAAATTATCATGTCAAAATAACTACAGTGCATTTCCTTGCAATCACAATGTGTTTTTCGAAAATGTTATCCGAGAATAACATTTCTGTGAATGTCATGATAACAAATGTGGCAACTCAGTACGAATAAAAGTTTTAAAATGTAGAATGTGAAGGCGTAATAGCATGTTAAATAAAACAACTAACAAACATATTATTGGTGTAGACAAAGAGAGTCAAGTCGGTCTGGCACAAGTGAATCTAGTTGGCGTCAGCATGGCGCTTTCGATGCCGACATCGCAGATGGAGCAGATCCGTGAACAGGCTCGAGATGGATTCCAAGAATTCCCTGCTGCAGGCTCTCTTTACCAGAACTCCTTCTGATAAGACAATCTCTTTTTTCTTTTCGCATACAGGGGGAAAAATTCTTAAATAATTAGGAAATTGGATTACAAATGTTGCAAACATCGTATCGTTTGTTTTCTGCAAGAAAATGTTTTGATTAACAAATGTGCAATGTTTATTTTATAATTTATGAATGCATCTGTACCTACTTTGCAGAGTTTAAGTATGACATTTTTGTTATTAATGAAATAACCACTAAAGTACTATATGGTAATGTATTCCTGTGTAAATAAATATAATATTACGGTATAAATGAAAATGATACAAAGTAATTTGGTTCGAAATAAAAATTTAACTGCCAAAAAAGATGACAAATAGCGCAAATAAATGTTGTACGGGGTAATCATTTTAAGTGCTTCGGATTCCCCGCTAATCTGATGATCTGAAAAAAAAAACATAAAACGAAAGTTAGAAATCCCAGAAATCCCATAAGTTGAAAAGTGCATTCATTCTATTTTAACACGTTCAACAAAATTCTAAGGATGGTCCTCAATAAGTAGAAAAAAATTATGGGAAACTCTGCAAGAAATTATTTTGTTGAAGAAGGAGCTACTAATCAACAGAACAGTTTCGTAGTGAAATTAAAAATATTTATCCAACACCTATATGTAAAAACAAACACTGACGTATTTTTTCACGAAATATCAAAACACCATAATATGCCTATACTAACCAAGCTGGCATCATCTGAAGATAATTAAAACTAACGTTATGCAATGTATCTTATTTACGTACCTAAACTATTGTCACGGTTAGGTAAACCGTGACCCACTAACAATAGAGCGGGCTATTTGTGATTGGCCCTCAGTCACTATTCATACTATTTTTACACTCTGTGATTTCCAAGTTTTCAAATACTCGTGTTTTGTATTTGTTGAATTAATAATAATGAAATTACAATTTTTATGCTTGTTCTATGTTGGGCAACACTAAGTTTATCTGTTCTACCATATTTGAGATGAGCCAAATGCTCTTTGAATCTAGTTTGAATTGAACGTCTAGTTTGTCCTACATACCTTTGATTACAGCCTTTACAGCTAATTTCATAATTCTCCAACTTTTCAGTTGTTTCAATTTTGTCTTTTGGATTGCCTAAAAGTTGTTGTTGTTTATTTCCCGATGAGTGAGCCATACATATATCTTTAAAAATTTTACCAATATCACGGGTGAATCGAAGATCGAATGGAATCGATATAAATTTCGAATTTTCTCTTTCATTTTGAAAGGTCGAGGAATTTCAATTTGTCTCTTTAAATTTACGTTTTCTAATTATTTTATCAATTGAACTTACAGGTATTGGTAAGATTTTCAAAGGTATAGGTATGACAGTGGTTCATTCATCGGGAAATAAACCACAAAAAACTTTTAGGCAATCCAAAACACAAAATTGAAACAAATGAAAAGTTGGGGATTTACGAAATTAGCTGTAGTGACTGTAATCAAAAGTATGTGGGAGAAACTAGCCGATCAATTCAAACTAGACTCTAAGAGCATATGGCTCATCTCATATATGGTAGAACCGATAAGTCTAGTGGTACCGAACATGCGTTTGAGAACAACAAAAATACAATTAAGATAAAGGAAAAAAATGATTCTAAAAAGTTAAAAAATCTTTTAGGTAAAATAAGGACATTAAGGATTTTAAAACTGAGCTCGTGATAGTAAAATATTTTAGGTTAATTGGAGAATATTTGAAAAAAAAAAGAACCAGAAAAAGGCATTAATGGTTTTTTTAACACACAAAAACAAACTAAAGAAATACGAAATCGATGTCATGCTATTGTGAGAAAACAGAATTCGATATGACGAATGGTTCCGTTCTTGGGACGATGTCCAGTATATCAATATGTTAAAAATAAATCTAGACCAGTAGGATTCAAGAATTTTGTCATTACAACATTTGACGGCAGAGTCCTAGATTTTGAAATATATCAAGGTCTAACCATGCCACTAATAAAAAAAGAATTGGAATTAGGAGCCTCTGTGATCATGATATTTTCACAAACATTACCTAAAGTAAGTTATTTATTCTTTGACCGATATTTCAACTGTAGGCCCAATGAAGGAATTAAACAATTTAAATATTTACAGAACCGGCACTATTATGGCTAACAGAATAAAAGGATGTAATTTTCATAAAGATGTCGACATGAAAATAGGAGAATCAGACGAAATTATAAGCAATGATAGAAAAAAGTTTGTCTAACAAAATAGAAGACAACAAGAGTGTGCTGGTGATATCTACAGCTTTCGGTAAACAGCCAGGGTCTATTGTAAAAAGATGGGACAAGTAAAGAAAAGAGAGGTTAAAAGTAACTTGCCCTAATGTGGTAAAAATGTACAATCAACGAATCGGTGGGGTAGTCATTTGTGACCAAATGTTAGAAAACTATCGAACATTCTTCATAACCCGGAAATGGACTTTCAAGGTAATATTGCATCTTTTTGATCTAGCCATTATAAACAGTTGGATGGAATACAGACGACACTGCAAAAATGCCAAAAACGCTCTGTGAAACTTCTTGAATTCCGACTTCAGTTTAGAGAATACGTGACGTCTGGAGCCAACAAAAGAGCTGCAAAAGAAGAACTAGATATCGGAGATGAAGAAGCGAGAATAGAAACAGAAAACGAAAGAAAGAAAGAAAAATGTCCTTTTAGCTTTACCATGCACATATAAGCATTGTAACGGCTTTGAGCATTGGCCAATTTCTGATGATCTCACAAATTCTGTTAGCTGCCGAATGGAAAAATGTGAAAGTCGATCTAGAGTGCGATGTAGAAAATGTAATATTTATTTGTACTTTAGTAATCATCAGAACTTTTGAAATCCCATTGTAAAAAATAATTTGATGCTACAATTGTGAGTGTGATTGTTTCGCTACCAAGACACACAATTTTATGTATCTCTAAAAACCTGTTAAGAATTAAAAAATTAAATCAAAAAATCAATAATGTTTTTAATGGAAAAGTTTTATTGCAACTTTTTATTTCCATTTTTGATGTTCAGGAGTCTAAGGGGTATGTGGAGATTAAGTCACAATATTAGAACATCACCAAATCCGGTTAATTCAACAAACAAAATGTTTTAACTAACAATATCATTAATTTTGTTAAATTAAACTGTATTAATGGTATTTTTAAACAAAAGGTGATTGTTATTACAACTAATAAAAAGTTGTCGCACAACACAACAAACGTTTTATTTTTAATTATTATCAATTTGTAATTCTAACCTAGTGGTATTTCGCTGTACTGCTATATTTGGTAGACAAACCAATCTTATTTTAAAATTAACCCGCGGTTCTGTTTAGATAAATATAACATCCATCTTTGGTGCACTTTGATTATGACCGTTCAGAATGTGTATGTCTTGCCATTCAAGAGATGGCGTATTGTATTGCCTGTGGTTTTAATTCACAAGAACTTCAACGAATATTGGTAAAACGATCTTTTGTGGCAATACTTAATTGTATAGTATACATGTCCATTGACTTCTACAATAATATATAAAATCTAGTCAAACATTAACCCTATGCTTGCCATTTATGACATGCTAAATACATTACTACAAGTTTTATTGTAAACTAAAGTAAGTACTTGGCTGCATACACAAGACTTTATTGAACAACATTGTACGCGTCTCAATTGCATTATTCTGGAAGCATCATGGATGATACCAATTTAGAATATCAAGCAAAAAATGGTTAATGGATGACTAATGAACAAAAAGAAATGGTGAAAATATTATTTAATTTGTTGTTCTACAAGATGTTATGATTACTAAACTACTATTTGCTTATGTAAACAAATAAAACTGTTTCTAAAAAAATATATCTGATGTGGCCAGCACATAACTTTCTTATACCAGTATATATCATCCTGATCTAAGAACAATCATTATATTTAATTCGTTACTTACCTCAATTAAATTTTAATAGCGTACCTTGAAATGTTTCATTAAAATTTTTAATAATTAATTATCAGCTTCCTTCGATACTGTCAATAATAATTCATGTCATATATTTTAATAATTTCTTCTTATTGACATTGACATTTTTGTAACTAAATTAGACATTTCAAATGTTAAACTGTTAAATTTATTCTAACCCCATTTTATGAGGCCAAATGTGTAAAATATTTCAGTTTACATCAGCTTTAATTAATTACTTGGAAAATATATTTTATTTGCTTGATATTGTAGACATGACATGTAGACATGACATCTTCCATCAAGAATATATATTTTTTTGTAAAGGTAAAGACAAAAAAGTTTGGGTCCCGTGAACCTCCTTTCAGCTGGCCAATTTTGCTCTTCACCGAATTTATCATTATCTTTGGCCTTTAGAATATGTGTACCAAATTTGAAAGCTTTCTCTTAAAAACTGTGGCTGCTATTGCGATACTACAGACATGCAGACAGAGTTTTTTCCATAAAGTTATGTTTTCTCATTATAATTCGTCGAGAATCGTCCAGAAAGGCAAAAAAGAAATTTAATGAGAGTTTTCTTAAAAAATTCAAGATAAGGTATTATATTAAGCGTGTTACATGATGCCTATAAAAACATCACACCAACAACAATTCAAAATTTGAAGGAAAAGATAATAAATGCTTTTAGAAGTATCACTCCGACAATTTTATGAACAGTAGAAACCTCATTCCAAAGACACATAGAAATGTGTATCAATGAAAATGGGCAACTTGTGGAGCACTTTTTATAATATTTTCTCTTGAATTAGGTACAAAAATATATATTTTTTCCATTTTTATTGCTGAATTTTCAGTTATTGTTCAATAAATCGAAAATGGTTACAAATGGCCATATGGATGTACGTACAAAAAAATTTGTCACATCGTCCAAAAATATACAGGGTGTTCCATTTGAAGAATTTGAGAAAATTCAGTTCAAATAGTAAATTTATAAAAAAATTTTGGCCACCCTGTATACTTTTAGGAAGTGCCATCATACAGATGTCTCATAACTGGTACTAACATATATATTTATAAAAAAAAAAAAAAAAATATATATATATATATATATATATATATATATATATTTTTTTAAATCAATAATTGTGACTAGTGATTTTTTTATATACACGTCGTGTAAACGGCATAATATCAACAAAAAAAATCATTACATCCAAGTGGTTGGGAAAGAGTCAATAATAATACAGTAGTGGAAGGAGGCAACAAAGAGATTTCATAAATGTTCTGATATACATGGCACTCCATTTAAAAAAAACGTTAGTTGACCCTGTATAATCATCTCGGCTCACCCTGAATATACGAAAACAATTTCCGGTTATAGATTTTTTTTGTCTAGTTTATTTATGTTTTTAAATCAAATTTCTAGTTATCATAAAACTCAACATATCGAGGTCGAACGCACTATTGCCCCACCCTGTATATTGATCACTACTTTGTTTAAAACGTTATCGTCCGAAAAATAACTTTCGGCCGGAAAATGTAGTCGCCTAGCTATCACAACAAAAAGTAATATCTATTATGAAAAGGCGATCTTTTCGTCCAAATATTAGAACCAAAACACATCACTTTTCAATACAATCGATTAAAAATAAATTTTTTTGAACCAACTGTCCTCAGTTCACAAATTTTTAAAAAACAGTCGATGAACAAGGCCTCTATTTATTATAGTAGCATGGTTTAAGCGGAATTTAGGTTGCATATCATCTCTTTTTCATTATTTAGA
>JANEYF010001439.1:0-52500 GCA_029963845.1 Rhamnusium bicolor | reverse complement strand
ATTTTTTTCTAGAAAAGAGGCCTAAATTTTCTGAGAATATAATCGAGTTTTTTACATGATTTCTTCCACTATCAAGTATTTAAAATTGGAAACATACTAAGACTTAAATTTTTAGTCGATGTCAAATCGATAAATGCAGATATAAAAAATAACTATAACAATCGTATCACATGATTTCATTAAGTATTAAGTAAATAAACCAAAATATTATAGTCGCTATTATTTTCTCATTAAATAGTTTCAAAAAACCTGTTAGTGAAGATAATTTGAAAATTTTTTTGGGGAATAAGCAAAGGAGGTGATCAAAGTGATTTTTCAGACATTTCGGAGTAAGTGAAAGAATCAACAGCTTCATGAGAAGTTCAGACGTCTGTATAAAAAAAGAGTTTGAAGCCATTGCCAGTTGGCGCCAGCAAACGAAAGTCTTCTATGGTAACGGAACCAGTTGTTTTTGCTTGTTTAGTAAAGAATCCAAATGTTTTAAAGTCGTCAACTCTGTGGTGAAAACATTTCATGATAAAATCAACTTTGGTTGTCCAGGAAAAAATATATATAAGAACTCTAAAGTAAAAGCGTTTCTTTAAAGACAACATGCTGGCTAAAAACCTAAAAAAGCAAACGTTTTTACAAGAAACGAAATTTTGCTTGATGTCCCCAAATAAAAGTTTTTGCTAATGAAAGTAGTCATGATTATGGAATTATCGGGTGCCTGCCGCACGCCAGACGAACTTTCTAAAATAACCGTAAATGACAGCGAGGCCAATGAGTTTTCCATAATTGTCAAGATTTCGGACTCCAAAACAAAAATACAATGAGCATTTACAATACCCAACAACAACGAACATAAATTTTATCCAAATGATATTTGCCGCAAATATCTATATCATTTTGCCCAAAACAAGCACAAAATTCTAGATTCTTCCTCCAGTATAGAAACACAAAATGCAAAGTTTAGATCGTTGCGTAATAAATACATTTGCCAAAATCTTGAGCCTTGTTGCATTGTTTCTTAAACTACCAAATAAAGCAAAATACACTGATCACAGCTTCAGAAGATTCTCTGCTTCACTTTTAGTTAGCTCAAAGGTTGACATCTTAATGGCATGGAGGATGGAGATCTTCGACAACTGCAGAGGGGATGTGGAACAGTATACTAAAGAAAAAGTGGATGTTGTTAACATTTCTTGTGACAGAATCTCGAAAATTAAAAGCATTGAAGGAAATAACATTTCTAATGAGGAAGATTACTCTAACTCTATATTTTACGATTATTGGTATAAACATAAGTAACATCACTAATAGTGCCATAGCTATAAATTTATTAAAAAATGAATAATAATTCTGTTTGATATTGAATACATAATTTCAACTATTATTTTTCTGAGCGGCATGCAAAAAAAATACTTGTTGACACATCATGCAGAAGTAACGTACTTTTGACATTTAAAAGTGCTGAAAAATTATATATTTTTGATATTGATATAGAAAATAGCTACAACTATTGCCAAAAGGAACAAAAAATACGTTATGGACAAGAAAATGAAAGAGTATGGGCATAAGTACTTCAAACTCCACTTTATCAATGTAAATTTAACGCCATTAAATAAATATAGACAAACTGCAAATATTATTATAACAAGCATATTGGACGGATATGGATATGATGAGGTACTCGTGATATGGAAGAAGAAGAAATGTTGAAATGTAGAAGAATTGTGCAACGCATACTAATGACACAATAAACGAATAGTACAATAAAGTAATACGTTCATACCTTAAATTGGACAAGCCTAATAAGTAGGGCTGTCAAAAATGTTCCGTGGGACAGTGGCGTACGCGAAATTAACTAATACGAGACACAATAAACTGTTACAATTTATAACAATGTATGTAAAACTTACCCTCTTAACTAGCTTGACGAACTAACTTGCTTATCACAAGATGTAAAGCATGCACTTTACACGTAACATGTATAAACCTTGTTCTTGCAAAGTACGGCCTACCGAACGCATTGTCACGGCGCCATCAGTCACAAACATCAACACTTGACTTTTTGACAGTTCAAATTATTCTAACGTCTCCAGCACCACCCTGGTAATTGTTTCGCTAGTACACTAACTTAGTCTTTTGCTAGCTAGTAACAGTGGAACTGTCGGTTTAAGAGGGTCCAGTTCTCGTACTATAACATTTAAAATAGATTTTTTTTTACAATATGTTGTTTTATCGACAGATAACCACAGCCGTGTATTTTTTAATTCACATATCTTATTTACCATGTCTACGTGTATAGTTGGTGGATAGTTACATAACGTTGTGCGACTTGGTAACTTAACCTGGGTATTGTATTTATTCCAGAACTCTCAAAATGGTTGCTTATCGAGTATGTGCAGCGGAACATCACAGGTAATCAGCATTAATAGTAAATCAAACATAAACTGTGTTGTCCATGGCACGCCATTTTTTTTATTTTATGATGTACACTATTTACGTGAAGTCCACAATCACGCTTATCCTAGCACATCAAATCTTTCTCGGATACTTTACAAATTAGTTTAGCACCATCATAGAAGAATAAATCTGGGAATTCACCTATGAATTTATTCACTTTGACGGCATATGGCCGTTTTCTACCCCTGCGTACGTCTGCCATGCTTTATTATTAAATAAATATCAACAATACAGTACAACAAATAAAATAAAAACATAAAAACAATATGCAATACGCCCAAGTGACTTAACGTGTACACAACTCGAAAGCTAATAATATACTAGACTTGAGAAAGAGTTTCGCGGTTAAGGTGAATGCTGGCGACAGTAAGTACATCTGTACTCTACGACCATGATACACAGAAACGATTTGCAGTATTACTAATAAGTCACACTGTAACTTACTAGGTTTTTCTGTTTCACGTCGATACAGAAAACAGTGAATGATTTTAATTAAATTAAATGTAATTACTAATATCTACAAGCAGTAAATAGCGTTAGTTATTTAGTTTTTTTTGCAACATTTATTTCTTGCCACCTCTACATTTTGCCAAATTGTGTAAAAACATAAAATTAGTTAAAATTTAAAGACTGCTGGTGAAATTTTTTAATTATTTTGACTATTAACAGACAAATTGTAGATACTATTTTTATTTATTCACCTGTCAACGGGTAAAGTATGTTTATATCTGGACGTCATTTAAACAAGCATGAATTTGACTAACACAATGTTAACTTGAATCATGTGAATTATAACGATCATGTAACGGCATACTTTCGTACGGTAAACAGTATTTTTAGATTGGAGAAGTTTGCGAACGATGTGAATCTGAGTGAAGCAACCATACGAACAAAACAGTGTTTCATACACTATTTTTTCTACGATGTGTCTAATTTTACCGAGCTCGGTAGCGCAGTGGGCCAGAGCGTTAAGTGACAAACGTAGCTGGTTTACTGCCTATTGACTCCCGGTTTCGATTCTGACAAAATCGAAGGGTTTGGTTGTGTGTGTCCGCGTTTTTTCTGCTGTCTAGTCCGTGCAGCTTCGACTTTGGTTTGGAGGTTGTCTAAATTATGTGCTGTGTTTTATGTTTTTTTATGTTTGACATTTATGAAAATCAAAAGAAATAAATCTACATTTCTTAGATACTTAACCCACTAAAATTTTCACAAAATTTTTGATAACACCCTGTAACTATTTGAAATATTTTTTTTTCAATATTTGCGTCAAACGCGGGCATTGGAATGAGTCCGCTTTTCATATTAATCACTTTGGTTCGATTCAATAGAATTTTTTCTCTATTAAATCATTGAATTTTTTTACATGGGTGAGGTTATTTAACTGCGCCCACATATGCATGTGTTCAAACAACAGTGGCCACTATGTACGTCATTTTTATTTGTTATGTTTAAATTATTTTTTAAAGTGTTAGATAACATATAAAATTGTTTTCGTGAAAAACGAAAAATTTTAAAAAAGAATGTGTGTCCTGAATACTTCCTTGAATCTAGTGACAATATATTTACTTGGCGTAATTAATTTATATAAATAGTTACTATTTCAGTCAATGATTTGAATTTGAAAAAAATTTTTGCTATATGTTTGTAATAGGTCGCCGTAATGTGTCACCCTTATCTTTATTTTAATAACACATTCATTATGGATATAACTATTCGTCATGTGAATTTTCTATCTAACCCACTTTTTTTCCAAACCGCTTTAGTGTCATTTCAACTGATATTGAATTGTATAAATACTAACTAAAAATCCTATTTTATTCAAAAAGTAACTAGACTAACTATCTGTACGTTATTCCTGTGGGAAATAAAAACTACAGGAAAACTGTGAGCACAATTTTTTCCTTCATCCTTTTCTAAAAAGTACTCTGAAATTTGGTTTGCTTGGAAACGTAACGAAATTTTGCAAAACCGTACCTTCAATTTACTAACCTCGTGTAATTTTGAATTGTACACCCTAGTCTATCGCTCTGACTTTGTGAGTGCATAGATTAGTACGTAAACAAACTTACTTTGTGTCTACAAGTCGTGTAGTTTTAACAAAGAGTAAAAATCTCTAATTGACTTGAATTTTATACCACATCATTTTGTGAATTTAATTAAATTAGAACTTTTTTCGTATGCTCAGTTAACTTTAGTATAGTCTAGTTACACTTTGTTATTTTTACACTTTGTCAAAATAGACAAGCTCTGGTCAGATTCCACAGCTTTAGTGCCTAGTTCATACTTTTATCCCTTATCACTGACGCATTTTCAAAGTCAATAACGTAATTTTATGCTCGAAGTACTTGACGAAATAGAAACAGAAACGATGGCTAACAATTTTCAAACTTTAAAAATGTTCGATGATATTATTCCAAATTTTGATGGCAATTCATCACAATTAACTAAATTTACAAATCTCTGTGATGACCTTATTTTAACATTTTCAATTCCAAATAATATTATAAGACAAAAATATTCAATTGCTGCCATAAGTCAAAATTAGTTGGACAAGCACAAATAGCATTAAATAATCGTTTAGGAATAAATACTTGGGAACAAATTAGAGACCTTTTAAATAAAAGTTCTAGGGATCATCGAGATTTAGAATGCTCAGTACAAGAACGTATTCATTTACGAATAAATTTTAAGGAAACACTTCAAAATTTTACAGATAGAGAACAAACACTTAGATCTTTGGCAATGTCAAAATTACAATCTGTGGATATGCCCCTTAACCAAAAACAAGGCTTAGCTCTATCTTATAATCTCAGTTCTTAACACTTTCGTTACAAATTTACCTGAAAAATCCAAAATCATGATTAGGACCAACCACATTGATACATTATAAGACGCGATCAATATCGTTAGACGCGAGGAACAATTTTCATTATACAAACAAAGCCTAAAACCGAATGCTGCAAACCAAATTCAAAATAAGATCCCAAAAATGCATTTAAGTCGACAAATTATTAACCAACATTGAGGCAACCCAATATGCTCCCCTTTTATTCAAATTTAAACAAAAAATTGCAACTCTCTCAACAAATAAACATCCAACCAAGATTTCCAATTCAACCACAAAGGTTTTCCACAAATCAATACGTCTTTTGAAAATCCCACACTGTTTTCAAACCCAACAACAATGCTTGCATTCTCCCCAAGCCAACGCCCATGTCAGGTGTATCTACGATACCCAAATCTCAATTCCAAAAACAAAGCTTTTCTCAAAACTCTCAACGAATAAATTTCCCCTATAACCAAAACTTCTTTCAATCGCATCGGTTTTCAAAATATACCGCCCAAGAACAATTTAGCGATATTCTCCCAAATCTTTGTGATGATGAAGACGTAACTCAAAATCTCGAACAAACTATTGACAACTCTGTTTATCACACTTTCGATCAGTCCAAAAATGATTATCAGTTACAAGAATGAAATGAAGACAAATGAAAAATTTCCCAACACTCATCACACAGCAATCACACATAACCTATGAAAATTTCTCTATCCTTCATTTATATCCAGAATCCCCCACTTAAACTCTTAATCGACAATTATTCGTCCCCATATAATTGAATATTTCTACCCTAATTGTATTTATCAAAACT
Organism: Rhamnusium bicolor; assembly: GCA_029963845.1. NCBI lineage: Eukaryota > Metazoa > Arthropoda > Insecta > Coleoptera > Cerambycidae > Rhamnusium > Rhamnusium bicolor. Next base: position 46,402 of record JANEYF010001439.1, on the reverse strand, counting down.
CTTCTTCTATAAAAACATGCAATGGTGAAACAAAAATTAGATTTAAGGCTTATAGTCCCACCTTCCCAGAATTTCAGTCAAACAAACATATACAAGTTTTACTTTTTGATTTCCATAATTATTTCGATGGTCTCATTAGACTCGAAGACTTACAAAAATTTGGTTTCTCTATCAACTTCCCTAACCATTCATTAGATAACTCTCAAATTTCATTGCTCATTTACTTCAAACAAGCATCTGATAACGAAATCATTATATTTTAAATGCCATGAAGTTATTCCTGTTAATACTAACTTTGGCCCAATTTATATTCAACAAAAATCTCAACGTTCATGCAAAATAATCTGTATAGTCACAAACGCAGAAAATGTTTACGCTCCATAATATTTCTGAACATCCTACCACCGCTATATTTTCCCAACCTATTTTATGTAATCCTATTGATCAATATAATTTTTACGATTATAATTTTAACCCTGTGACAAATACAATACATCCTACCGACATACCTCGTACGAAACAGATTGAAAATATGCTTAGATCAGATCATCTAAATCCCAAAAAAAATGCGAACTTTTAACATTATGCAAACAATATACTGATGTTTTCCATTTTCCTAATGACAAACTGACTTTTACAAATCAAATTAAACACAAAATTTTAACAAAGGATGAAGAACCTGTACACACTAAAAGTTATCGTTACCCTCATGTCCATAAAACTGAAGTACAAAAACAAATTCAACAAATGTTGGACGACAAAATTATAAGACCTTCTTGTAGCCCTTGGTCTAGTTCCATATGGATAATTCCCAAAAAACTTGATGCCTCAGGAAAACAGAAGTGGCGAATAGTGATCTATTATCGTAACGTTAATGGAAAAAGAATTGACAATAGATACCCTTTACCAAATATCACCCACATTTTAGCTCGGTCGATGTTGTTATTTTACACAATCGATCTAGCCTCTGGGTTTCAACGGATAAAGATGCACCCCGATTCTATTCCCAAAACTGCTTTTAATGTCGAAAATAGTCATTATGAATACATCAGGATGCCCTTTGGACTTAAAAAATGCTTCGGCAACCTTTCAACGTGTTATGGATAATGTATTAAAACATTCAAATAATAAAATTTGTCTCGTATACATGGATGACGTAATTATTTTTTCAACTTCTCTTCAAGAAGACCCTCAGAATTTAAAACAACTCTTCCAAGCTTTCCGCGAGTCAAAATTAAAAATACAGTTAGACAAATCAGAATTCTTACAGAAAAATATAAAATTTTTAGGACATGTCATCATCCCTAATGGTAATAAACCCAATCCAAAAAAAAGATCAAAGCCATTCAGAACTTTACAATATCGAAAACTCATAGAGATATAAAATCATTCCTTGGACTTTTAGGTTACTACTATTGACAAATTTGCAAAACTAACTAAACCAATGACAGTGTCTGAAGAAAGACAAGAAAATTGAACATACCCCGAATTCGTTAAATGTTTTGAAAAATGCAAAACCCTCTTATGTAATGAGCCCTTACTAGCATACCCTGATTTTTCTAAACCATTTACTGTAGAAACTGACGCAAGCAATTACGCAATTGGTGCAGTCCTTTCACAAAATGGACACCCTACATGTTATGCTTCTCAAACTTTGAACCCTGCCGAATGCAATTACGCCATTATTGAAAAAGAATTATTAAGGGTTGTTTACGCGATTAAATACTTCCGTCCTTAACTTTCTTGACGAAAATTTACCATCCTCACTGACCACAAACCTCTTCAGCGGTTATTCTCTCTCAAAGAGCCTAACTCTCGTCTTGTAAGATGGAGATTAAAATTAGAAGAATTAGATTATATTAAATATTGGAAAGGTAAACTCAACTCTGCCGTCGATACACTTTCTCGTCTCTTTTCAGACAAAAAGAAACCTTTAGAACTCAATGCTATTGAAGATTTATCGAACAACGTATCTTTAGTTTTTAATCCCTCCGAAGACCTCGCAGACATCCAATCTCTCTTGGCTAGTCTTCAAGATCCAGATCCTACCATCATGCAATCGATAATCGAAGAACTAGAAACAATTACCCTACCTAAGAAAAAGGAAAATAGAAATCCTATCGACATCCAAACTATACATAGTTCACATGAAAATCCCATTTTAGAATTAAAATATGTCGAATACACCATTAATCTATATAGAAATCAAATCATTATTTCAGAAAATCGAATGCCCTTCTTGATACAAGTATTGATGAACAAACCTTCAAAACACCTGTTTTTTATAGACATACGTTAACAGTTTGACCACTTGCTTCAGACGAAGATATTCTTAAATTTCCGAAGAACTTTATCAAACCTTCCTCTACTAATGCGCGTATTTTCACTTCCCTGAAATCGAGACAAAAAGAATACGCATACTTCAACAGAATTTACATCTAAAAACTATTTTTCGAATTTCACGCAAATATTTAGAAGATGTAAAAAATGAAAGTAAACGAATGAAACTTTTGAAAAACTATCATGAGATTAAAACCACATCGTGGTATCAATGAAACAAGACAAGCTCTGGTTAAAAAAAATACTGGTGGCCCGGTTTATATCTGTGGAAAAATATGTCAATATGTGCGACACTTGTCAAAAAGCTAAATATGAACTACACCCACTTGAAATTAGTCCGACTCCTTCTAAACCTTTAGAAAAATTACATATTGATATTTTCTTTGCCAATAAATAAAAATTCCTAATGATAAAGGAAACAGATAAATTCTCATAAAATTCCTTTATTAATTACCGTTTCTGAACAAATTAATTACTTAATATAACACAGGAATACAATAAAATATGTTTAATACATAATAAATAAATTTAATAATTATAAAACTTAAAAAACAGGAATAAAAACAATTATTTAATATTTTTTAAAATTATAAAAACTTATTAATAAAAAATTTTGATAAAATTTTACAGAAAATTAAATTATTTAAAATTAATCAATTATTATTAAAATTATAAATAATAATTAAAATTTATAATTAAAATTAAAGAAATTATTTTTATGTAATACTTAATTTTTATAAATATAAAAAGTATAATTAAATTAAAATATTTTTAAATTCAAATTATAATAAATTAAATATAAATTTTTATTAATTAATTTTTTATAAATTTTAATTTTTTAAAAATAATATTAATATCTAATAAGGGATAAATATTTTTTTAAAAAGAAAATAGATTAAGAATAGTGCCCTTTTTTAATCTATTTTCTTTTTAAAAAAATATTTATCCCTTATTAGATTTTAACTATTGTAGTATATGTATGTGTTTAAAAGAAGCACGTTAAATTTTAGAAATTTTATTAAAAAAATTAATTAGATACAAACAAAATTTATATCTTACATTTACTTATAATTTGACATGTTGCAAAACTATTTTAATTCTAATTTGACTACCCTGGTTTTATATTTATAAAAATGTAAGTATTACATAAAAATGAATTTCCTTTTTACACTTTTCAATTATTTAAATTTTACATTTTCTATTTTATAATTTTAAGCTAACGTAATCCTGATTAATTTTAAATAATTTCAATCTTTCTGGATCAAATTTTATCAAACATTTTTTATTAATAAGTTTTTACTAATTTTAAAAAAATATTGAAATAATTGTCTTCTGTATTCCTGTTTTTTAAGTTTTACTAACTTATTAACATTTATTTATGTATGTATGTAACCACCACTCATTTTCTATTGTATTCCTGTGTCTGATGATGTGAAGTAATTAATTTGTTCACGAAACCGGTCACATTAATAAAGGAATTTTATGAGAATTTTTCTGTTTCCTTTATCATGAATAATTACTCATATGGGATCAACCTATCTACGTTACAAAAATTCCTAACTTTAATCGATGTTTTCTCAAAATTATCTCAAGCCTACCCAATTGAGAACAAAAAAACGATTACTTAAATTGAAGCACTAATACGCTTTTTCTCGCATTATGGCTTACCCTTACCAATCACTGCTGATAATGAAACGTTCTTTCAACGACTTTCTAATGAAAGAATTTATGAACCTTCACAAAATTAAATTTCACCTAGTAACTCAAAATCATTCAGAACCTAACGGACCAATTGAACGATTTCAATCTACCTTGCTTAACTCTCTGAGAACCCTAAAAATCGAATACCCGAATAAACCTGTCACGTACCTAGCATCATTTGCTGTATTGAAATATAACAATTCCATCACTAAGATGACTTCCCTTGAAATCCTATTAGGAAAGCCTTCAGTTTTACTTTTTGAATTGAATAAAAAATTCATTGTAAATAACTACGTTGAAGAACACAAAAATTTAGTCAATCAATTATACCCCTAATTAAAAGCACTATTGAACAATCAAAAATAAAAATGATTGAAAAATTAAATAAAAATCGAAAAGTCCCCGAAAAACTAAACCGGAAATAAGAAATATATGTTAAAAACCCCGAAGTCAATAGAACAAAGCTTGCTTCACGTTATAAAACTAGACAAGTATCCCGCGATCAAAATTTTCATTAGAACTAAAGACAAAAATAGACGCGTACATAAGAAAAATATTAAATAATTAAGAAAACACGCATTAAAAATACAAAATGAAGATTCAGACGCTGACATACATCGTCCTTCTTACGCTAAAACTACAACTAGTACAGTCAGACGAAGCTAACATCAAACCACTAGAGCATCCATTCTTTCTTCTTTCAATCAATAATTTTACTCATCTAATAAATGCATATCATAATTTTGTATATAAAGTTAACCAACATTCATAATCTCATATCAAACCTTGGAAATAATCTAGATATCTTAAATCATAAGAATTGTTCACTCTGTATAAGTAGTGTGAGACCCAATATTGACCAAACGAATATAGTTTACAAAAACATCGTTAATATTTTGAAAATATTAATCCAAAACGTCTTAAAAGAGGACTAATAAACATTGTAGGAAGTGCATAAAAGTGGCTATTTGGAACACTCGATAATGATGATTTAGAACTAATTAATTATAAATTTTATGAACTTCTCTATAATCAATAGAAAATTGTCAACTTGAGAACTTCCATACTGAGTCACATGATGGATAAAAATTAACAAATAATTAAAACATTAAATTCAAATCTAGATAAAACTGAAATTTCATTAACAAAAATACATGACGACTTCTTAATAATGATATTAAATGAGCACATCTTGACTAACGCACAAATTTTGCTCAATTACCTGGAAAACTTAGAAAATGCTATATCCTTTGCTCAAGTAAATGTAGTTCATTATTCAATTTTTAAAAATACTGACTTGGAGACAATTATTGAAAAATTAGATCTATTATAAGGTCAAAACCAATTAGCAAAATTTAGGTATTTGCAAAGCTATCGAGATTTCTATGGCGTACAATTGATAAGAAATACGAACGAACTTATTTTCAACATTAAAATTCCAATTCTAACCAAGAAACTTATAATTTGTATAGACTCTATCCGATTCCAATCCAAAACCTTACCTTCATTCCTGAAAAACCCATATTACTGATTGGAATAAACTCGCATATATCCTTGTTAAACCTATGCCCTGTAGTTGAAGATCAGAATTTTTGCCAAGGACTACCCTCGCCGAATGAAGACAAACGTTTATCAAATTTGATTCACAATGAAGATCTAAGCCAATGCAAATTAACTCCGGTTTACCTACAAGAAGATATAATTGAACAAATAACCACCAATTTAGTGTTAATTCTGCCAAAAGAACCTATCAATCTAATAATTTCATGTTTATCAAAGACTCTAACATCCATCACAGAGCCAGCAATCATAAAACTGAAGCCAGGATGTTCTCTCCAATTTAAGTCTCAACCATATTATTATACCAAAGAGCAGATCTCTGTCTCGACATTTTCACTGCCGTCAATTGATATTTCAAAACTTGGAAAAAGGAACCAACCTCTAAAGTTAGAAAGAATCCATCTCGAAGATTTAGAAGACCTTCATAAGAGCCTGTCTCACTTGGAAGAAGTCGAATTACCAAATGACATCCTTTATTCTACTACATGGTAGATTTATGCCATAATCATCATAGCAATTTTATCTGTTTTAACATTCCTTTGGACCTATCTAAAAAATTATATTCTAAACCTTGGATTCTTCGCTCATCTTAAAGAAAAATCCGAAGAGCCACCCTCAGACTCCAAGACCGATGTCAACCCGAGGTTGCCATTCTAAGGGTGGAGATGTAATAGGTCACCGTAATGTATCACTCGTATCTTTGTTACACCACTGGACTTTGTAGACTGGTTAGATGAGACTGGAATTGTACGCGAACGGCCGGGAATATTCTGGAATGCTCTAGACCGTGTGAATGGATGTATAAATAAGACGCACGGTGGGGCGAGACTCAGTCTTAAGTAGAACGTGAACGAGTAATGAAGATATAGAAAGAGACTTATAAGTGTTCAAACACGTAACATTATTTTAGTAACACTTTCATTATGGATATAACTATTCGCCATGTGAATTTTCTATCTAGCCCACTTTTTTTCTAAGCCGCTTTAGCGTCATTTCCACTGATATTGAATTATATAAATACTAATTAAAAATCCCATTTTATTCAAGAAGTAACTAGACTAACGATCTGTACGTTATTCCTGTGAGAAATAAAAACTGTTTTAAAGCATCCTTGTTTTTGCCCCCAACATTACTTGTTGCTTGTTTTTTTTATTGCGGTTTGCCATTTTATTTGACCGTACATATATTAGTGGTAAAGATGGAAAAATATTAACAAAAAATTTGTCAAAGGTTACAGTTTCGGTAACAGCCAATTCTCCAAGCATGTTTTATGATTTATTTTTTAATAATAAGTAGCACTAACGCTGGTCATAGGCGTATGCACATAGGCAAGAAACACTATATGCGCGTATGAAGCAGATATAATTGAAATCTTTATGAGCCGTATTCCAGATTCCAGTCTGCTTCAGAATTTCGTCACAACCGTATAAATTGATAAAAATAACAATGCCACAGCACACAGCATGCCGGTTTGAGTTTTGAATCCTACATTTTTAGGCATATAGACAAATATAACCTTAGCTCAGAGCAGAACTGTATTAAGTCACAAAATGCTAAATTTTGAACAGAAGGATTTAAAGATTTTTTAACCGATTTGCAAGAATAATAGTTTTAAATTATTTTCTCTACGATCGGGCGAAGAAAGTAGACCATTATTTACTAATTTACTAATTTTCAGTATAAAGAGACCATTGCACTAGTGCATAAAATTATTACCATCACTTGGCGATAATACTGTTTTTGCTATATATTGTCTACGAACATAATATGACTTATAAATGGCTACTTTGGTATTTACGCGACCTAGGACTTATAATTGATGAAGTTGCTTTTAAACAGGTATCCGATTTAAATCTGTAAATTACTATAAAAATGTTTCTGTTAATAATATCGAAAAACGAAAACAAATTATTCATGCTAAAAACCATATTATACCGATTTAATATATAAAGTTACAAACAATACTGATGCGCATTTTTTTTATTAATAGGGAATGCGATTACTTAGTGTCATAAAATGACACCAAACAAAATATTCGTATTTCTATTAATAAAAAAATATCTGATGTGGCCAGCACATAACTTTCTTCCTGATCTAAAAAAATCATTCTATTTAATTCTTCACTTACCTTAATTAAGTTTTAATATCGTACTTTGAAATGTTTCATTAAAATTTTTAAATAATTAATAATTAGCGTCGTTCGCTACTGTCAATAATAATTCATGTCATATATTTCAATAATTTCTTCTTATTGACATTGACATTTTGTAACTAAATTACACATTTCAAATGTCAAACTGACAAATTTATCCGAACCCCATTTTATGATGTCAAATGTGTAAAAAATTTTAGTTTACGTCAGCTTTATCTCAGTACTTGGAAAATATATTTTAATGGCTTGATATGATATGATTTATAATCTTGCATCAAAAATAAATTTTTTTGTAAAAACAAATACAAAAAAATTTGGGTCTCGTGGGCCTATTTTCAGTTGGCCAATTTTGCTCATCAAAGAATTTACACGCGTACCCACACACACACACACGCTCGCAGTCGCACTCGCACTCGTACTCGCACTCGCACTCGCACTCGCACTCGCACTCACACTAGCGTTCACGCGAGCACGCGCAAACACACAACCGTTTAAACGCACAAACGCAGCACGCACGCACGCGGGCACGCGCAAACGCACAACCGCCTAAACGCACACATGCACATGCACACGCATACGCAAACGCATACGCATATGCATACGCATATGCATGTACATGCACATACACATGCACATGCAGATGCAGATGCACATGCACATGCACATGCACATGCAAATACACATACACACACACATACGAACTGAGAGAGATCAATTCGAAAATGGTCAGAATGGATTCAGGAGGGTTCAAAACGTATATATCAATCAAAATCTCGAGGTCGAAAAAAAATCACGATTACTATACTTCTTTATATTAGGTATAAGAAAGTAAAAACACATCAGTATTGCCTGTAATTATATATATTAAATACATATGGTATTTAAGATGAACTGTTAGTTTTCATTTTTCGTTCTCATCAATAGAAACATTTTAACAGCGATTTAAAGTTTTATGTTGATAATCCTGGCGTAGAGGGCATGCTAACACAGCTTGTAATATAACTGATATTAAAACATTTATCTACAACTACCAACCAAACAACTAGATACACGACTAGCGGGATGCGCAGTTTCCAGTCGCTCGTTTGTTGCCAGCAGAATGGGGCAACCGCAGCGCGAATGTCGATACCATACTGAAATATGCTAGTCTGTTGTCTCGATGTCTGCTTCTCTCAGTATCCTAGCAAGCGCCCTGACCCTAATGCGCAATCATTAACTTTCGGTCGGACTTCGTATTCAGCCACTCGTAGTTTACTCTAATTTTTACCATGTTGCTAATGGTAAAGTTTATACTGTATTGGTTTATACATGCATTTTTATGTTTATTTAAACAGTTTTTATGTAATTGTTTGGAAGTATTTTTTTGTCCTTCATTGTTACAGTTTTTTATATTTATATTTAACTGTGTAAACTTATCCTGTAATTGGGTACTTAACCCGTTGGATATTTTATTATAAATAAATAAACAGATTAATTTAAATTTAATTGTCTAACATTTTAAACATGTTATTATTTACTTTGTATATTTGTTATTATCAGCTCGACTATTAGAAGAACTTTACTAAAGAAATAAATAAATTACTGGTTAAAATGGAATTGTTTAGTCTACAGGCATTACATTTCATATTAACAGTCTACTAGTATTACATATCTCACAGATTTTGTTTTGTCGATAAAGCATTTATACAGTAGGGCAATAATAATATATAGAGTACCCATTTATTTCTGATGTGCACTGATCATACTTTAGGTGTCAAATTTGAAACACCCTGTACTGGATGTTTCAATAACTTATTTTTATTATCTTTTATGTCTAGTTTATTATTGAGATAAAATATGACTATAAAACTGTGCATACGTAAAAATCCGATTCATCCACAGAAAATAAAAAAATCAAAAAAAAATTAGTCTAACGAAGAACTGATTTTTTTCATAACTTTCATGGTGGCGATCAATATAAGATACTTTCCAGAAAAAAAAATATACAACTGTCATTTCCGAGTTTGCTAGAAATTACACATATTTTTTATTTTTCTTCGTGTCGTCTCTTATAGTTAGGTTTTCTAATGTATGTATGTTAGAGAAATATTATTTTATCTCAAATATAGTCACATTGAAAATCCCATGTTACGCCTTTATTTATGAAATGATTTTTATTTTTATATAACACTTCTTTGAATTGAATGCGCAGACGTTTTATATTCTCTAATGCCTTTAATGGAATTTTTAGTAAATGTTATCCTTTCCAACTAAATCCTAACTCAGTAGTGGACTATGACCAGTGGCGGTTTTAGGGTTTAGCTAACGGGGCAAAAGAGTGACGTAATAGTAACCAAACAGCAATTTTACAACTTACAACCATATTTGCATAGAAATTAACGTTCTATTAAGTATCGAAAATCGTCATCATGTCACCTACAACCTCTAGCTGACACGACGTCGATTATTGGTTTTGTGACTAAAGTATTTGCCAAAAAAAATAATTATATGCCTTCCCAAATACAAATTACCACGCCATTCTACACGAGAAACAGATATTTAGAGGTAAAGTTAATATTTTTATAAAACAAAACTTACCAATATTGCCAGTTATAAAAATTATCGAAAACACGTCTAAATTGCAACAGCTGATCGTTAGGTTATATCACAGAATACTTTATTTCAATTCTGTCAGTGCCGCCTTCTGTTGGTCGACAATTGAACATTATAATGGATATAAATGGCACACGAATAGTCCTGGTTTAAAAACTTATCTTGAATCTAAAAAAATTATTTCTATTCTACAAACATCTATATTAAAATAAATCCTACCAGTTATACGAAGTGCCCCATCATGGTGGATTTACTTTCCAATAATATTTATATTTTTTATGATGTTATAGCTTTTAACCTGTCACCTAACCTAACCTAATTATTTTAATTCTCTAAAAAACAAAAAATTATTTGTTGTATGTAAAACTGGGTTTTGCAATCGGAAATTCAATAGACTCCACCCCAATTTTAGCTGTTCGTTAAACGGAATATAGATGTGTAAGTAAACCTTTTTTTGGTCAAGGAGGTAGTTTACAGGTCGAGAAGAAGCCGAGGACCTTAAAACCTCCTAGGTCAAAAAAGAGCTTATGCATCGTGTTGTGTATTACATTTTTTTTACTACCGATATTTTAATAATTCAAATAATAATTGAACGTAATGTCAATAACTAAGTCGTGAAAAATGACAATGCTCTCGCCAGTCTTGCATATACTTATTGTTTAGTAAGCTGAAGCGAGTTTCGCACTCATATGTACATAGCAACCGTAAAACAATTGATGTATGAAATCTGCACGCTACTGTACTTTTGATATCATTTTAACAAAATTTAGTCATAACCGCACAACTTTTATTCAAAACTTTTTTTCTATAGGCAATAATGACGATGATAAGGGGTGGGTAATTTATAATAAAAAACCCTGTACATATATACAATTAATTATAACAAAGAAAACATGTCTTCTCACAAAATTTTCTAGAGAAATCATGGAAACTTTTTTTTTAGTTTTTGTTTAATAGTCTCAGTCTTTGATCTGAAAAAAACGCTTCTAGGATTACCAACCATACTCTTTAAAGAATACATGTACTGTTTTATAGCTGCAAATATTAAGTACTCTTACTCTTCAGTTTTAAGCCCAAATATACTATTTTTCTATTAACAATAACAAATTCGTCAACATAAAATAAACTTACTTAAAAAAATGTACTTAGGCAATGAAGGATTCAACACTATCTTGTGAGATAATTAGTAAGTTAGATCATTATAAGTGTAGATGCTTATATTTGATTTCCTATATTATCTACTTCATAGTTCACATTCGGTTCTTCACAGATGAGGTCTAAGTATATAATGTAAATTCTAGTTAGTATAGATATAATTTAGGGCCGGTCTTTTCACTTCTGGATAAGTTACTGATAAATAACAAGATGATAAGAAGTGGTTTTACTTCAATATTTTATTTATGAATATATACATATTCTGATCTTCTAGTTAGTTACCAGTAAGGCTGAGCCCTTAGTAACGTAATTATCACGCTCTTGCAAGTAAGATTATATTCTCATTTCATTATTTAAACAGTTTACTGGTTAACTGCTTGGAGCTTGATACAGAGACAGAGTACATATGTATGTACATAAAGTGAAGAGTAATATCCATTCATTCAGCATGTTCAGTCGCAAATGCAAATTTTCCGATGAGTTGGAAAAAAGATATACCTATTTTAGAAAAGAATCTCTGTAAATTTTGTAACATTCCTAGTAGTTTCTTGCTTTTGGGCCATTTTTTTTTCCTTTCAGTTGGTTCAATTTGTATTTTAGTTTATTTATATTTAGTGTAGGTACATAGGTATTTTGTCTTGATATGAAAACGATATTTATCATAATATATATATTATGCATTGCTTTTGATCTGTACTCTTTTCTGTGTGACATAAGTTGGTAACCATACGGCTTAACCCATTTTGTTGCATAATGCTGCAAGTTCACATATAATAATTCTTAAAGCATGTATTGAAGAATCATTATGTAAGTAGGTATAACATCAGTTTGAACCAATGTTCATAGAAGATGATGTCATCGATAAGACAATTATTTCAAACTATAAATTTTCTTTGTATAACCCAAATGTCAGTTCAGCAATATAACTCATTTCATAATTTTATTATTCAATACTGACAATGTTTCGATTTGTACGTTTTCATTTTTCATTTATTTCATACATTTTCAACATACATAACATAAAATAATTCTAAACAATCTATACCACTATAGAACATTATTTAATCTCCTCGGATGAGTTGTTATTGTAGATTGAGCGCGGCAATAATTCAATGTCGGATTATCCGGTTCTCGTGGGTGTTTATTAGAGTGTGACTATGACTAGCTCGAGATTGTAGGCTGGACATGGTGCCAGGTGTGCCTCGTAGAAGTTGGCGCTTGCAAAGTAGCGTCGGTGGCGACATAACTACGGCGCCACCAAAGAACTTTGCCTTGGCTTGGCTTGGCACCGCACATGTGATTGCTCGTTCTGTGACCCCCCGACATACTCACTCGTGGTCGCAAGTCAATTGCACGAATGAGGTGATAAAATATTAGAAACCATACAAATTGGTGTGTTGGTCCAAACCAAACCAATTAAAACATTATATGCCACAAATAATACTACCCCTGCATCCCTAAAGTAACCTTGAACATGAGACTATACATTTGGAAACAACACGTACAATATCCAAGTAAACTGGGATAATTTGTTAGTCCGAGAAATCCCATATTTTGAGCTGGAAACTGAACCCGAAACCCCCGGAGTAACCTTAGCGCTCGACGACGTACTCATAAATTTCGTTTAATCATGAACTTAACTTTATCTAATCCAAGATGTGGATTCACTAGTGCATATTGCAAATACATTAAACTCGTATAACTTTACAGAAAGGAAAATTGTTCTCGATTTAATAAGAAATCATTTGAACAAATGAAGGGACAGTAATGGGCAACTCTTTATCACCTTTAATTGCCTGTCTCTTCAGAAACAGATTCAAGCAAAAGGACTCGAGTTCCTAGCTAGGACACATGGAAGGTATTTTTGCAGTTTAATACCAAAGTCGCGGATGTAAAGAACTTCGTATCAAAGTTAAACATTCACTAAACCATAAGAAACATATTGGCAAACTTAAAATATAACAAATAATTGACAGCTGTATGCATTTGATAGCTTAAGAATCTCAAAATGTAAAAATAGTATGAATAATAGCAGATGGCCTATCCAAAATACTTCGTTTTACTAGTTTCTCATGGTGACTTCACCATTACTAACTAGTTGGTAACAGTTTATCGAACCTCAACAAGTTATACATATACTGGGCTGTGGTATAATTTTGGTTTTAATTATTTCCAGATCCCAAATAACACAAAATTTTCCATATGGCGTAAAATGGAGATCCACAATGTACAATTCGTACGTCCATTGGGCATGCGTTTCTGGTCCTGTGGACATTCAACATCCAAAGCATGTTTTATGGACATCCAAATGTCACACTTACGGACATTCCTGTGGACGACATCGTAGGACATCAAATAGACTACATTGTAGGACATGAAATGGACTTATGGACGCACTATAAACGTCCATTTTGCACAAAGGATGCCCTTTGTGCAAGAAATGGACATTTATAGGACGTTATAAGTCCAGTTGTGAATATTCACTTTATACTACCAATAGACGTCCATTGTTGAACATTAAATGAGGTTCCACGATGGGATCAAAGTAATACAGGCTATTTGAACCAATCTAATTGAAAATACTGTCTAACAATGACGGCAGGGAAATTTCAATATTTATGGCACACTAAATCTATATGAAAATAGTTGTAGATATCTTACAAATTAGCTATAGCAATCCTTCAAATTTCATGTAAGTTCCATGTGCCATAACCTAGGAAAAATTTTTAAATTTCCCCCGCCGTCATTGTTACATAGTATTTTGAATTAGATTTGTTCAAGTAGCCTGTAAAAAGCACAATACTTCTCAATAGAATAGTATTGCTAATAAACCCTATAAAGAATTCTCGTAGTTTGCGAAAATTATTTATAATTCATATGCTCCCTTGGCATATAGGTTCCTGTTAAAAAATATTTCATAATAATAAAAAATATTTCATAATAATAATGTAAAATGTCCATTTCACTTTTCATAAAAAATAGAAATAGTTTTTGATTGAATAATACACAAAAATTGTGATTTATAAAGTTGTATAGAAAATTAATTTTTTAAAATTCACAATTTAATAACATTTCTTTTTCTGTGGAAAGTAAAGGGTATATAATAGAAAAATACATGTTTTAACAGATATCCATAACGTAGTAGGGGCCTAGTAGGGGCCCTTGAATTTTTAAGTTTGTCTTATTTAAACCTATTCCAAAACATACTGACCCTCAAAGTTTGATTTAAGACCAGATACGATATCTTGATTTAGATTAGCACACAGGTGGCATAGCTGTGTCCTAATTGCCTTATTACATATTACGGATGATATCATTCAAGCTAGTGGCCATGGAAAATGTAATGTAATGTTGCTAGATTTTATCAAAGCTTTTGACACTATCGATCATAATATTTTACTTGCATTTATTAGATTTTGTGGGAGAAGCGTTGAGGGCTTACAGTTATTAAAATCATGTTTGGTTGATCGCACTCCATATGTTTGGCTAAAAGGTAATATTTCAGATTCAAGACACGTATCATCAGGGGTTCCTCAAGGACCTATTCTAGGACCTCTTCTATTTACAATTTATACCAGTCGCTTTGTGAAATATCTCAGTATGGTAATGTTCATATATATGCTGATGACACTCTCCTTTTATATTAACAATTTTGTAACGGCAGAATTTAATGTAAGTTTTGATCTAGAAAAGCTATCTTCTATTTCTACAAGTCATTGCCTTATTCCTAACTAAAAAATAAGCAGCTATTCTATTTGGAAAGAGTTGAATACATCCACATTAGTGGAAATCCTAAATATAACAATTTAGAGTTATTAATAGATCAGTCAGTGAGGTTTTGTGATTATGTATCTAAAAATATCCAAAAGACATACGCGGCACCAAAATTACTCTACCCTCATAGAGCAAGTCTTGATCGAGACACTAGAAAAATGCACTGCGAAACATTGGTGTTATCGCAATTTACATTCTGTGCACCTATTTACGGTTGTGTCGATCAAGATTATGTAACTAGGATACAGCGTTTGCAAAATTCCTGCATTAGATTTATATTCGGTATAAGGAAATGTGATCAGGTGTCTCATGAACTAAATGAGCTCCGCTGGCTGCATATGAAAAACTGTTGCGCGTCGGGAACTGTATTCACTCTGCTTATATTATAAAATAATTAAGACCAAACAACTATCATATTTATATGACAAAATTTCTTTTCGCAGTGATAACCATGATATTAATATTAGATCTAAACATCTTGTTACTCCCCTCACACTACGGGTTGATTTTAGAGATGCTTTAAATTTAATATCTACAGATCTAACTATTAAACTAATTATTATTATTATTATTATTATTCCGGAATAACTGATGCAGGACAGTTCTCCCGTGGCGTTTGACGTCTCACGGGAGTCGCGCCGGCGAATTAACTACAGCCACTCCCTACATCGCGCAAGGTTAGTGACTGTAAATAATAATAATAATTATTATTATATTATATTAAAATAAATTATTATTATTAAAAAAAACTCTGTTCTAATACTAAGCAATTGGATAGTTACCAGATAATCTCTATTTCAATGTCTACAATAAAGTAATTATAAAGTTACTTAAAACATAAATAAGGTTTTTAATTAATTATTTACAAATATATTATAAAATAAAAACTACTAAAATTTAAACTTGTTTTAATCGTTCTTAAAGATGTACACGCAAATTGGTCGAGGCGTGAACCAAATAAATAATGTCCGGCAATAAACATCCAGTATGCGTTTAAAGTTGGCATGCTGAGGCCAAAGTCCGGGGGTGGATATTATATGATATCTACAGTAGACATTTATTTATTTATTTATTTATGTACACCACCCAACAGTACAAACCAATTACTGGGTGGATATTTACAATGAGAATAATTTGTATAAAGACATAAGTGCAGTTTAAAGTTAACATAGAAACACAGAGTAAAAGTGAGCATTTAAGAAAACCATAAGTTAACATAAAACATTCTAAGAAAAAAAATTAATCAAGAAGAAATACGCTTAATATTTGTGATGTTTGAGTGAAATATATCAAGGTCCTGCACAGCGATGTACGTTTCGCACATAAAATGTAAAAGTGAAAATTTCAGAGTGTTAGTTCGCGGGGTAGGTAGATAAAAAGTGTTGAAATGACGAGTATCAAATGCAGGGGCATGAAAATTCAGCATATTTAAAATATCTGGGCAGTCGACTAAATTATGGACTGTCTTGTGTAAAAACAGTAAAAAACATCGTTTTCGGCGGTCTTACAGACTAAGAAATGAAAATCTGTTTAGGAGCTGTTCTTGGGGGAAACCGATAGCAGAGTAGAATTGTAGAATTAATGTCCTGCAATGAAACCGATAGCAGAGTAGAATTGTAGAATTAATGTCCTGCAATGGACATCATAACATGCATGTCCATTAAAAGTCCACGGACATTTGGACGAGATACGGATGTCCATTGGACGATAGGTGCTATGTGGGTTGATGTTAACATGGTTGTCCAAGTAACAATTTAAATACCTTTTAGATTTATTTAGGTTTTATCAATGCTTTATAATAGCCAGCTCGATATTTAAAAAAGAATCCACAAATTTAAAATAAACAATAATATATAAATACACGACACATAGGCCTACTTACAAATAAATACCTAAATATTTGCACTCATATAAATATAAGTAAATATACAGGGTGGAGCAATAGTGCATCCGATTTCGATATGTCGAGTTCTGTAATAAAATGGTATAGTTTCAACAACAAAAATTATTACATCCAAGTGGTTGGGAGAAAGTCAATAATAATACAGGAGTGAAAGGAGGCCACAGAGGGGTTTCAAAAAATGTTCTGATATACATGGCATTTCATTTAAAAAATTGTTCCTTGACCCTGTAGAATCATCTCGGCTCATGCTGTATATTCGAAAACAATTTCCGGTTGTAGACATTTTTGTCTAGTTTCCTTATATTTTCAAATCAAGTTTCTAGCAATCATAGAACTCGAGATATTGAAGTTGGACGCACTATTGCCCCACCCTGTATATGCATTTTTACATACATTACAAAACATAATTTTGACATGATACAAAAAGTTGTATACTGCCATCAAAATAAATTATAATTTGACATCTAAATATTCTTGGGTTGAATAAAAGGCTTTTTCAATAAAAAAAAGTTGTTTGGTTTTTAAATTTGACATATTTATTATTTCCTTTAAATGCAATGATATTTTATTAAAAATTACGGTAAAATTATATACAGGTGACTTTTTAAAGAAAGAAGTTTTACGTGATGCAATATTAAAATTTTTTCCATGTCTGGTGCTATAGGCATGATATTCACTCACACATTTAAAGTATGATTTTTGTTTAAAAGCACACAGCACATTTCCATAAGAATATTAAGAGAACAGTTAGAATATTTTTAATTTCGAAAACATCTTTACAACTACCCATCGGTGGTATATTAGATATTAATCAAACAACACGTTTTTTCCTATTAATACCCTATCAGTGGTTTTTTCAACTCCGCAAGAGACAATATTATTTACCAGGTGACTATAAAGTAGCTCATAATAAATATTTAATAGTCCATCTGTGTTTAAACATGCCTTCATTTGAAAAATTGCAAAAATGCAGAATTACGCTTAGCACACACAGACTTAATATGTTTATTCTCCAAATATGTCCCTAAAATTTTTTCACTTTCAGATAATTCCATTTTATTTACTGTTTCAAAATTTAGTGGTAATGGTTTTCTTATATGAAAATTTAAAAATACAGTTTTTTCGTTATTTAAAATTAATTTATTACGTTGACACCATGCCTCAATTTCATCACGTACACACGTCATACTAACTGAAAGCTCCTCCTAAGGAGCCATTATTTCTAGCGGCAAGAGATGCATAACGGTCAACCATATTAGAAATGATTCAGTTTGAACAAATAAATGTAATTTGTATCTAATAGAAGTGTTTTCTAAAAACAATTGACTAACACCGAACTATATTAGGGGCGGATGCTACCGATTTATTTATTTTTAAGTCACCGAGAAAAAAAATTACACATAATTTTTAAAATTTGTGTTTTTAGGGAGCGCACTATTTAACCCATGTTTTATAGTAAACGTAGCGTCGTTGAAAATTTTAGCTCACTATGAGAAGTTCCAATACTTCATTACAAGTATAAGCTGAATTGTCCTCAGTTGTTGCCATATGTTCATTTTATAACTATGCATGAAGCACATATACAATATCGTGCGTGGATCAAGTAAGCGTAACCTTAGATTTATTTGCAGTTATGTTTACTTCATTAAATACAAAACGTCCTCTCAAAGTATTTATGTGTGCCTTTTAAGTTTCAATATGGTACTTATCCTAAACTAAGTTAATAATATTCTTGAGATACTCTTCGAGTAAAGAGTTGGACAATTCGTTAAAATTTGAAAGTTTTAAAAAGAGGCATGTAGGCCCTTCTCTAGGTGTGCCCATGTATTCTTATAAGGGTTATAAATCAGTTATTTGGAGTTCTTTCAGACTATTTACCTTTATAAGTAGTCTTAGAAATTAGCTATGAGGATACCTTATAGAGCATTTTAAAACTAAAATTGTTACATGGGTGCCGAAACGCACGTCGCGCATAATACCAAGAGTTTTGGTGTTGGTGGTTTATAACTAAAGGTATCATGATATTTAATGTTCTGTGCAGTTCAGGACCACAGTCGCTATGCACTCCCACTCATACAGTTCTTGTTTGTTCTCACATAGGATGGAATGCAATGTTCATTATTGTTAATAATACACCATGTTTTACTAAATGCATACCTAAAAATATGCGGCAGCAGTCTATGCACTTGCAACATCATATATTTTCTAGAACTTGAAATAATTATGTTTGCCGTCTGTATTTCGCAACTAATTATGTCAAAGTTATGAAACACATTAAACAAACAACCGAGAATACTTTATTCTTAAAACAAAACAAGGGTGTTTCTTTGTGTTTAGAGCTTAAAGGCCATTACAGTTATTTTTGTTAGGACCGGTACATCCACCTCCTGGTAAAGTTACCGAACAGATAAAATTAAGAATAAAATTGTTAAACCAGTAAAATAATAGTTACTATTTATTTATGCAGAACAATTATTCCATATTATAATAGAATATACTTCGTTGTGATTGGTTATTGAAAAAGTAAAGACTTAATAATTAATATAAATCTGTTTGGTAAGTAACAGCCATTCTACCAGAAGATGGATATACCGGGCCTTAATGTTATGATTGCTCGGAATTATGATTGTTATACTGTTATACCGATGCGATGGCATGAAAAATCATGTAAATATTTACATAAAAAATGAATTAATTAAAATGAATAACAATTATTATTATGAAATTATGTTTGTAGTACTGTAAAATTTTAATAAATAAAACTGGAAAGTCGTTTTAGCACTAGGGAACCAGATGTGACCAATAAAAAGTGTTACAAAATAGTAAAGTTCCTATTTCCAAACCTAATTTCTGTTTGTTTACTTCTTATATAACGATGTGACAAGAGTTTTATAAGAGAAATCCATAAATTTTACAATTTTTAGACGCCATTGTATTTAAATTACACAATGGGGCGTCTGAATATTTTATAATCCAATTCACTTTTATTGCTGAACAAATTATATATAAACCTAATCTCACAAAATCCCAGCTTATGATCATGATTTATAATGGCCAACAGTCCAACAGATCAACCTTTCAGGACCGTCACACCCTATTGTGCAATGTGTGGAAGCTACTCCGGTCTCCTAGAAATTTCTTTGAATTATGAGGGCCCACCGAGAAAATTTAAATAGGACTCCCATATTTTAGATATCACAGTGACGGATATGAAAAGACAGATATATAAAAATCGTATGCTAGACGCGAATATTTAAAACAATAGTATGGAAGGCAGTCCCAGTCCATATTCGACTTCAACTAGGAGCAAGGTGGGCATTTAGGGCGAAATATTATATAAAATCAGAATTTTGTTTACATGAGCTTGTAAATTATTATAAATAGTATATTGGTCTAGATATCGGTACCAAAATAAAAAACTAACTCCCAGATTCAGAAAAGAATCGGCACATCTAATTTATCATAGAATCTAAGTGACAATAAAAAGGACCTTTCATTGAAAGAAACATTAGTTTGTGTAGTAATACATATATTTACATAGAAAGATATTTTTAAAATCTGTGTTTACGAAACTAATTCATTTAGATCACATATTTTCGGATAATAATTGTCACATACCTTATGTTTTCTTGTCTATGAGTTTTAAATCATTTTTATTATTTATGTTTTCGTGAATATAAAATCATTTGGTTTTATCGGCAATCCATATAGAAATCTTGCAATCTGTAAACTTGTAGAGTTAACGATTAGAGGCTGCAATCAGTGTTACCAGAGACAACCACGAGACATTCAAGTATTTATAAAAATGTGTTCGGTTTTAGGTATAATTACTGACATACTTCCATCCTTGTTGTATATAGGTGTTGCTCAATTAATCTATTTTGGTTGCAGTTTGGGAAGATTTTCGTAGATGCTGTTGGCAGCACAGGAAACGTCATTGTTGATATTGGATCCGGTCGCCATATTGTTTGTTTTGATGCTGATATTGTGTGGTGTGTGTCGTTTTCTATTTTATATTAGATTACGAACTGTAAAATACTGTGACTTTTAACTACTATTTTATTTGAACTTTTTATGAATGTTAGTGTAGTATATAATTTTATTATAACCATGCCACAAAAACATTGCCTTATTTATGGATTCAATGTAGACTAGGTATAAAAAATACACTATTTTCCAGTCAATGACCAAAAGTAAGTTTGTGTTTTGTGTTTTAAAGGTATTTAAATGAAATTGTTTCCTTCTTGTTAGGTCCAAAATTTGGCAAGAAATAATGGGAATGAAATGTGTTCCTGATGTACCACTACACACATCTTTTGCTATAAACCCAAGATTCCTGTTATAGTCACTGAATTCATCTTTGATAATGTGAACTTCTCATGGTATTCCTATTCTGACCATTATGAAATTGTAACCAGGGAGATCGTGAAAGCTGTGTGGAAAATTGGGATTCTTTGGTGGTGTAAAAGAAAAAACCAAGAAAACATCCAGAATCGTGAAGGATGCAAAAAAATCAAAACATAAGCTGACGACATTCTAGCTTCGATAGTTGTTGATATGAGGTTTGTTCCAGCAGCAGTCAGAAACAGTTTGCAAACTATAAAATAAATAGATATGTTTTATTTTATTAGCTTCTTATGGCTTGATAACTTTAATGCTATTATTAATGTTTTTTTTATAATTTCAAGTGTTGATGTCCCTTGAAACTGTAATATGTACATATGCGCCTACCTAATATGTTTATATTTACCATTTACCCAATAATTTTTAATTAGGTATATAATTTATGTACCTACGAGCAAGTACTTCTTCGTTCTTGTGTAGATATTGGTAGGCTTAATTATATATTTTTTATACTTGCCATATAGGTTTTGTATTACATAGGTACCTGTTGTTCAAGAAAATATTATAATCGTTATTATTTAATTGTAAAATGTTTAACTTTTTGTTTAGCCATTTATTTTTCTGTGGTTTAGATTATTTAAAATATCGTCATAATTATTGCATTGGTTGTGGCTTGTTATTTTATTGACTTTCTATCAATAAACGATTTATTTTACCTGTTTTGTTTTAGTTCTTCATTAAAATATAATTGAAAATATAAAAACAGCCAACAAAATGCATCGCGCGCTTTTTTAAATCACGGCTCATCATCGCGCACGCCATCTATTCTAATCTTCCCAAACAGTAGACCAGTGCAATATTCCGAATAGAAACAATACAATTACTTGAATGTCTCGTGGTTGTCTCTGGTGTTACTAAAGAGCATTAAATTTACAAGTGAATGAATGAATTGGTAATTAGGTCACGTGTTCTATTCTTCTAGTTGACAAACAGATATTCTTTGATTTAGTATTTTTAGTAACTACCCATCTCTTTCAGTTTTTCATTTTTGTTCTAATAATTTTCAGTTGGCAACAATTAATCTCATTTTTTATTCAAATCGAGTTTACCTTATAACTAACAATGATTACCGCAGACTGCATTTGATTTCTAATTCTCTTGTACTATTCTATCGAACTCGTAGCGCGTGATATACAGTACTTTAGTAGCCATTTTTGAAATCCACTAAGATCAGTGTCATCCATCACATAAGAGTTAATTTTATTTGATATATCTATTATCCAGTAGTCAGAACTAAATTTATACAATAAGATTCATGTTTTTCAGAATTTTATATTTTTATTATTTTTTTATTAAATCTCATCTATGAGCCACATGTTAACAAAGTTTTCTTTTGTATTCTCTCATGGCGATTCAACTCATATCAGTATTTATCATACCAGAATTTATTATCAAAGAGCATAATTTATCAGAGATAATTTATCAAAAACAAAAATTCAAAATTTATCATTGATTAAAGATCAAAGTTCATCGTTTATAATTTAAAGATCACTTTATTGTTTTCTTGATCAAATCAGATCAAAATTTGTTGACTAAAGTTTATAGTTAAGTTTATAATTATAACTTAATTGGAGTCTATAAATGGATTTGGAGTTTATTCAATTATATTTAAATCTTTCAAGTAGAAGACTTTCAGGCTTTGAATGGATTAGTCCTCTTTCATCACACATTACCTTTATGGTACATGAACTTAACCGCCGAATCTAGGCACCAACTGACTAGGCATTGGGGTTGCTGTTACTGTGACATCCAGAAATTTGTTGAACTCGACATGCAGCCCTTGTTGGTTAGATATTGTTGTCATAATTTTATTTTTTTCGTATATCATTCAGTGATTGTATTATGTCATTCATTATAACTTTACTTAATTGTAATTTTTTTTTAATACCGTTTAATAAATTTGTATTTTTTTGTGCTTTTAAACTCTGCTTTTTATTTAAATTTGTTTGTTCTTGTTCAAACTAATTCAAATTTATCTAGAAACCTGTTTTGTAAGAACTAAGGGAACATAATTTTTTTTATCTACAGATGACGTCCTTTTAATTTTTTTTAAGCCTTTTAGTTCTTGCAAAGCATATTTGTTTGTCACACTATATCGTGATAGGGTGTTTCTATTTTCCTAACCTTCGACCTTCGATAATTAATACGCCGCCGACAATACCAGCTAGCCGTTCGCAACACCATGCATGGAGCTCTCTCTGAAAATTCTTTAGTTTGAGAACATGTCATATAAATTGGCGTCCAACGTGGGGCATCAATTTATATGACCGGGTTATTCCTAAAAAAAATTAAATTATTATTTTTAACTCAGAACAGATTACGTTAAGAAATTTGTGCCTAACCATCACATCAATAGAGTATAAACTCAGTGACGCTCTCGATGTAGTGAAGTAACTAAAAAGTATACTGCTCAAAAAGTCCATTCATTAAATAGCGTTTTTTAAGACGTAATCTATTTTTAATTCCTACCAAGATTTTAACCACAGGGTCATCTCACATGTGAAATATTTTGCGTTTTCCTTATAAAGGAAATTATATATTTATTTTAACTCTATTTAATAAATGTTTATTGTCGTAAAAACATTTTTATTATGTTCTGTTAAAATACTCTTTATGGGCTGCCTTCACTATCATTGGTACACATGCAGCAGCAGCCCCTATGACGGCCCTGCAATCTACTATTAACAGATTGCTCATATTGACTAACGCAGTTATTATTTTTAGAAATAAACTTGCTTTTTCTAGTGATAATAATAATGTTGTGTTATATATTATATAATACCGTTGGTTTGAGAATTTCCAATAAAATTTGATCTCTGAATACAGAATATAAATAAACTTATCATTTGATTGTTATCTTCAGGAATTTCAAGACTGACCTCGATAATTTTTTGCTAGATTAGAATAAAAATGTGATATTGTAATTTTTTTTTACAATAATTATGAACCAGCCAAACTTTTAGCCTTTAAGGTTGGAATTTCGGAGAGTAAGTGAGCATTTATTTTTGATTTATTATAAATATTAAAAAAAACCAAACATGGTATGATATTTAAAGTGGTTTTAGGATTTTGTTATTATTACTATATTAATATAAATTAATATAATATTAATATATAATTTAAATATAGAATTTTTAGTTTACTTAATTTTTTAAATCTAGTAACAAATACACGGAAAAAAGTGTTGTCATAAATAGTATTATATATGGTATAATTATATGGACTTTTACTATAAACTACGATACAAAGAGGGACAACAACAAATTGTACTAAATTTCAAGAAGAAATTGTAGTAAAGTTAAACTAAACATTATTAGGTTATTTGCAACATAAACTTGCAAAAATGTACAAAATAAAGATGGACTGGCTCAATTTCGAAGTTCAAATTTGTACAACAAAGTGTGGTTATAGCCTTGAAGTATTGCAGAAGATGCTAGTGAAATTTGTAATAATATTTACTATTTTATGTTTGGAGCATGTTCAGGTTTTTGTTGACTATTCTACTATAATATTGTAAGATATATTGTGAACTTTTGTAGCAACATTTCCTACATAAATCAATGACAATTTAAGTCATTATTATAACCAGTACGTACAATAGTAGTATATTTAGCATGTCATAAATAGCACACGCTAGGAGTTTTTTGACTTCAAGGAAATCATCGGACTTGTATAATTAAATAATGTCACCCCCAATATTTTACGAAGAGTATATCGGTATGTCGCGTATTGCGATTTCATATTCCCGTTTCGTTTTATATTCAATATTCGTTAAAGTTCTTGCGGATTAAAACCACAGGTGATACAACGCGCTATCTCTTGATGGGAAGGCTGTAGTTCAGAATAAATCTGTTCACATCTCCACGTTGTTATTATTTAACGGAATCAATTCTTTAACATCCACCACAGTCAATGAAGCAAAATTATCCTCCTCAATTTTTGCTGTTATAAAAGTTATAAATAAAGATTCACTTTGGTGTTATGCAATATTAAAACTTACCTCGAAATGGCTCAATTAGTTTAATCAACGCCCAACTATTTAAGATTGAAAGAACAATATCATCCATGGTTAGTTATGTTTATAAAAATCATATTTCTTATTGTTTATGTCTTATTTTAAGAAATCAAAAAAAAAAACTATTTTTGAGCTTAACTTTTCATCATGATATAATTCATGACAAACTTTTAAAATATTGCTAAATTTGGTCTAGCTCCTTTTAGACACTATGTATTTTTGTAATTATCTATCCACTTCCGTAAAAATTTAAAAGAAAAGTGCATAAAATTTTATTTGCTGTTTCTCAAATCAACAAATTCTTAACAAAATAAATAAAAATAATATCAATTTGTAACATACTCATTTTTTATCACTTGAATAATTACAATCATTATCCTTTTTTTGTCGATGCGTAATTAAAATTTCAGTGCCGGTTTTTGAAATCCACTTTCTCTTTAAAGTGATACAAACACTTATGTGATGTGCCACCTGCGAAATTCTGATAAATTCCTAAAAATTTGTGAAATTGTTACATTGAGAAAGTTATACTGGAAATTAAGAATAAAATAAATAAAAATAATTATTGTAGAATGGAATAATACGCAGTGCAGTTTATTATATACAAGACTGATCTTATTTTGCATTATTTCACAAGAGGTTTGTTGTCTTACTTCTCATACAAGTCACAAAATGGTGCTAGATTTAGATCTTTAATCAACAAAATTTAGATTTTTTGGTATTTGTTTCTGGAAAATAAATTTTAATATTACTGAAAAAACAAAATCGAAAATGAAGGATTCTCGCTTTCCTTATGTGTTTATATCAAATTACTTTCATCATATGTCGTAGCAGTTGAGATATAGATTCTGATATTCTTAGGTAACACATCTAGTAGATAATCTTGTCTTTCGTTAAATCTGGTTAGGACAATTCGAGGATTCAGAAGCCAAAATTTTTTTACTTTTTTTTACAAATAAAATCTTTGGTGCATTTCAGTCATTCTTAGTGTATAGAAGACATGTGTCCTAATTGGATTAACACCACTCTAGTCGAGTGTGATTCGTGAATTACAACGAGAGAAAGACAACAATAATGACTATGACAAATCGAAAAAACTAATATCTCTTAAAAGGATCAACGTTTTTTAAACATGAGCAAATGAACGCAAGACAGCTGAATATGTTAAATTGAACAAGCGGAAATTGGACGCATGGAAATAAAAAATAAATTTTACTGATATTCAAAGAGGAAAATATTCATAAATACTAGACACATAACATATAAAAACCACAGAAATTAGACAACCCACGAATACAAAACCGAAGCTGCAGGGCGAGGGTTACACTTAGAAAAACTGAGGACAGAAAACCATTCCCACCGACAGTGCCGGTGGCGGGATTCGACCTCGCAGGACAATGGAGAAATATTTTAGTTGCCTTCTCATGCTCTAGCAAACTACTCCATTGAGCCAATGTTTATCATATTTCGATGTGAGAAACAATAACACAAACTGTAAAGAAAATAATTAAAAATAGTAACACTTGCAATTGAAAATTATGAGAAATTCCTCTTAGACCTTCTATTCTATTGGCGTCTATTGGCGTAATTAGCAACTATTAATCTTTGCGCGGTGTCTCGGTACACTATCTAATGAAGTTGTTGATATCCAGCAATGAACTGCTCTATACATTCAATATCTCCCTTCTTCGGTGCATTAATAAACTTTCATATGGATTGGCGTGTGCGGCAATCAAAGTCGAAAAAAACTGTTATGTCATTCTTCGACGGCATTATTTGTTCGAGGTACATCATCTTCGATCAATTTGTATACATTTGTAAAAATCGCTGTCAAGAAGCTGTTCACATTCATTAGTTACAGAATTTTGTGGGACGAAAGCTAGAGCTGGCAATAGATAAAATTGTAAAGCAAATTCAGTATCTCCGCTATATCTTATTTGTAATACTGCTTGTTGTAGGTATATATGTTTCCATATGGAGCGAGTTAAATAAAAAAAAAATCCGTCTAATTTTTGGGATTTGCTGAGACATTTTCCGCTATTTTCCTTACATGCTGAATTGTTCTTTTTTTAAAATACTAAAAGTAGGCAGCTGAGCTAAAACTGCCGATGATAAGTTTGAAGTTTATGATAGCCAATATGGCGTGAGTAGTAGACTCGAACTACTTCATCATTTCTCTCGTGTTTGCAATAGCTACCTTGGTTTGAATCCTTGCAGCATGTGCAACATGTAAATGCTTCGAACCACTTCATGTACCATATGCTCTCTTCCTGTACAGCGATTCTTATTGTAATCGGTGCACTTCCAAAATATCTTTTCTCCAATACATATATATTTTGTTTGTGAACGAAGCCATTGTATAATAATATTCGGTTGTCCCTTTCACTTGTCACAACTGCAGAACCAGGTCTATACTCAAAAATGTGTGATACTTTGAACATTGATATTGACATTGAAGAATGATAGCAGCAACATGCGTCCAATTGTCATGCGTCCGAGTGTCGCAAATTTCTCCAAATTTCGTGCGCCAAATGAACCTCGTCTACTTTTTTTCAATAAAAATTAAAATTTTCGTTCTATTTCTTTTTCATAATGTTAAATTAACACTGTTTTTACTTGTCTAATTTCCACTTTATATCGTTAATTGTACGACTAATTTTATCCTGTTCCCACATTTTCAAGTAACTAAAGTATACAGACTTTTTCTTTAGGTATAAATTGAAAAGTAGTTAAGTTTATGGTTGATTTTCATAATGTGTACAGTATGTTTTAAAAACATATCGGGTTTTTGATGGGGAAGTAAATGTATATTTTGGATTAAATTTTTATTATCTTAACAGCAGTAAGTTTACTGAACTAAGTTTTAATAACGAGGAATTTTTTAAACCTATCTGATTCTTTAGTATGTTATAATTTCTATTTGTATTTAACAT
Source organism: Rhamnusium bicolor (assembly GCA_029963845.1). Lineage (NCBI taxonomy): Eukaryota > Metazoa > Arthropoda > Insecta > Coleoptera > Cerambycidae > Rhamnusium > Rhamnusium bicolor. The sequence goes on along the minus strand of JANEYF010001439.1, from coordinate 17,873 downwards.
TTATTTCCAAGGTTTCTGATAAGTTAAGTTTTTTTTACTTTTTTCACAAATATGCAATATTTTTGACATATGGTTATTAGTCATGGTATCTGTTAAATATTTATAAAAGTTAGAATTTTGTCTTTGTGTGTGAATATGCTCTCTATATCTGATATCAAATAATCTATTTGACTTATGTGCTGAATTAAATTCTGAACGATCTAACCGATATACCCCACACTTTTTATAAATTTCAGTTTTTTCATTTGCGTTGTATAAAAGATTACTTACATTTTTTTTCGAACTAAATGTTGTTTTTATATTAAATTTTGAAAAGGTATTACTGATCGAATCAGAAAGGTGGCCTAAATATGGTGTTAAAATATATGCTTTGTCTTTTTTTCACATTATTAATTGGGTATATCTCCTTTAAGATAATGTTGTTTGTTTTTTGAAAATTAATTTATTTATTGTATTTTGAGGGTACTTGTCATTATATGCTATGTCTTATTGTGTCCAGTTCTTTTTTTAAATCTATTTCGGATAAAGGAATATTAAAAGCTCGATATGTCATTGAGTTATATACAGCTAATTTATGAGAGAGAGGGTTATAGGAATTAAAAGGATTCGTAGCGTCAGTGTGTGTTCGTTTGCGGTAAATATTTTAGGAAAAGGATATGGTTTGTCTTTTTATAATTGTCAAGAAGGTTTATTGATTTATTTTCGTTTTCTATTTCTGTTGTAAAATTTATATTATGTATGCTATTGATAACATTTTGAAGTTGTTTAACCGTCTGTATGTCCCTTTAAAACCTATTAGGATATCGTCAACATACCTATACCAGCAGATAGGTAATATGTTTTTTGCTATGGTAGAATTTTATATAGAACTTTCGATATTAACCACAAATATATCGGATAATAGGGGACTAAGGGGAACCCATAGGAAGGCCAGTTGTCTGCGTATGAAAATTTCATCTTTAAATTGGAAATAATTTTGTTTTAAACATGTCTGCAAGCAGATGTTTGTAAATATGGGATAATTTTACATTTATTTAACAAATTTTAAATTAAAGGTAAAAATTCGGTAAAGAGGATTTAGGGAATATATTAGAGACATCATTTAAATTTTTTGATTGCCTAGAGAATTAACTAAGTACTGTTTTTCGGTTTAAATTTTGTGATAGATCTAAATTAGTTATTAAGTAATTAAGATAACTTACGTGTCGGTGCATTAAAGTAGGATACTACGGCCCCGATGGGGTTGTTTTCTTTGTAAAACTGTACCAAACTACAATTAGACAAATGAAAAACAGTGTTTTGTAATTATTTTATTTCAAAATTGATCTTCACAAAGTAAAGTCATTTTCAATCATCTTTCAGTTCTTTTTATTTAAATTTCTAAAATAACACAATGATATTATTTTTACCCATCAAAAACACTACTTTATTGGCATGTTAATTTCTGGTTGTTAATATTTATCTTTGGATTTAACTTCTGTGTTATTACTTACCTACCCAATACCCTTTCTATGTTGTATGTTCTAACGGGTACTGTTACTTACCTCCTTGATAAAATTCTTCAGCCCTACTTTTACGCACTCTTACATATTTCGACTGAAACGATTACATGACTGATCATAGCTTATGACATCAGAGCACTCTGTCCTTGTTTTTTCATAGACTCGACTACAATAACGTCAATAACTCATTATTTTCTTTTATCAAATCATCTTCAACAAAAACAATAAATGACTTCTTTAATATAAAATGGATATGACACGAACAGTTGAAGGAGTAGATGGATAAAGGTATTACCTGACATTGCCTGAAAAATTGGAGTATCCTATTCGAAAATGTGGTGTGATGTTACAACTTATCTCCAATGTTTCGTTACGTTTCTGTGATTAGATACTTAAATACCGAATATGTAAAGAAGCTAAGAAGCAACATGGCTCCGTGTCTCTATTGAATAGAGGTTCTTAAAAATGTTTTTCTCACAAATTAACAATTTGCTAATTAACACCTTTATTCATTCACCCCTTGAGTTATCAGTTCAATTATTCTATGGATTACATATTTCTTTATTTTCTGTTCAGATTGTAGCTGTAATCCACTATAATACTATATTGGTATATTGAAAACATTAAAATGGTTGTCGATATCGGTATAAAAACACTAACCAAATGACAAGTAACTATAATATCATTATTACTGATTTAGACTTTTCTGCAATTTTTGATTTGAAGGAGTTGAATTTTTTGTAAGAAATTTGAATTGCTAACTACAACCCCCTAGCGTTGGCAGCCAACTCCTCAGGAATTTTAACTTTGGAGTAGAAGTCAAGTGATATCTCGTTAAATAAGTATTCAAGCCCTTTATACAAGTGTACAAAGGTTTTTAATTCTATCAATTTTTTTTCTAGAAAATTGAATTGTAGTTTCTGAGGTGTTAACTTGGAATTGGAAAAGTTCATAAAAAAAGAGTCATCGTTTAACATGGAAATCGTCCCATTATCGCCGTTGTAACTAACGATTTTGATATTTTGCATCTTAAGAATTTCAAAATGTTAATTCATTTAGTTAATATCTTGGGCTACAAAATAAAAGTTCAGTATTAATTTTACACAACTCTAAGCGTCCATCGAATGATTTCATTTTAAAACACTACGTAGGAAAACGTTTGGTCAAGCTTGTGCAGTCTCTTAGATACAAAATTTGAGTTCAGGAACAGATCCAATCCATGCACTTGGACAATTACTAATGGACAACATGCAATCCATAAGTTGCGGAGGTTTCTGGAATTTCGAGAAATAGCAACTAACGAATTTTGGAAAAAGGAAAATATAAAAATACACAAGAATTATCTTAAGACGATTTCAACAATCCCTCTTTATGGGGTGAGAAGTTTATTTCAGGTCTGTACTCCTTTACTTGCTCGAAGGTAGTCGAAGTGTTCAGTTTTATTGACCGCAAAGTTTGTGTTAAAGACGTTGTTTAAATTGTGTTTACTTATATGAAGAGTCTCGCTTTTTAAGAAAAACCTTCTACTGAATTGAACATGGAGATTATAATTCAAGGTAAGTTCTTTATTTAAGAACAAATGTTTGATGGATTTGCCATTTTTATTAATGCGAAATGATTATTGAAAGATTCAGTGTAAATTGGTTTAATTAGGCACAATATACAATATTTCAAGTAGAGTTACAAACAATGCTCTGCTGTGCCCAAACTAGAATTTAGTATGAAAATGTAACTTGGTTAGTGCTGCGATTATTCGAAAAAACTTTAACTGCCTCACATTTTTTTTTTGATTTTTTTTACTTCGTCATAAATAACAAAAAACAGATCTATTGATCGCATATAAGACGCAACGCAGTCGTTTCGAGAGAAAATGTTTTAATATTTTATTATTGCTTTATAAACTTTGATAAGTCAATATAGACCAAACTGTGATGCATGTAATACAATAGCGGACCTCGACCACATCTTCTTTGGTTGTGCGAAATATCAAAATGCTTCTAGTAGATTAATTAGCAATATTGTAGAAAACTGTAATATACCTTTTAATATTCTAAGCTTAATATACATCGGATCAAGGAAAATTTATAACTATACAACAGATTTTCTAGAAGACACTAAAGTTAAACTCTAGGTTAGTAGTTTTGTTTAACATATGTTTTACCTTATGTTTTTTCCCTGCCAACCATGATCCACTCTATATTTTCTAATTTAAAATGTCCTGATAGACCCCAGGACGGGAAGCGTGTGATCCTCTTATATCCTTTTCGTTTATCATCTTTAATTTCATTCCATTCTTTTTTTCTTTGCCTTGCGGTTAGATTAGTTATAGGTATACACGAAATTAGTAAGGCATTAGGTTAGATTTAGATATGTACTTAACAATTAAGTACGCTGGCTGTATGGTACTTGACTGAAAACCATTAAAACAGAAGTAATATAGGGACAAGTTAGTTTACAATTGCAATTATTGTTTCAGATAATAAATGTATGGCTCGATAAGGTTTTTGAACGCCTTCTGTATATTTTCTATAGAATGGACCTTAAAAAATGAGAAGCTCGTGAAGGCAACGTGCAGGTTTTAAAAACTAGAAAAATGCAAATTCAAGCGAAGTTCAAACAAGAATGGGTACTTTTAGTAGATAAAGTTTAACCAGAGGGTAGTAGTACATGTAACGAGAAAAACACGGCGATTTTTCAGGCATCCGAAAACTACAGCTCAAATAATTTGACTGTCAGTTTAGTTAAACGTTGTGGCATCATTATGCAAGCAACGTCCTCAGGGTTTAAAATTAATACTAAGAAATTTGATGATTATACAAAAGCCAAACTATTTGTAAAAGAGTATCCCTTGGTATTATATGCCAGCTAGCATGCACAAAATATATATTCACGGTGCAGCCAACTTTCAAAAGAGACCCAGGAATGCAGAAATAAAGATTTAAAAATGTGCAGGAGAAGTCACACCATAAAGATTTCGAGGGAAACAACGAATGAAAATTTAATACGTTGTCTCCTCAGATATAACTGGATTAAAAATTCTACCCCAAAATGTAGTGAACTTCTGGCTCAGGAAGTTCTAGAGTTTCTTTCTTCACCTGAAGTCACTGTAGAGATCCACCCTGATGTTCTATCAAATTCAGAAGTAACCACTTCTGAAAATAATTCCGACGACGATAGTGACTATGAGTGGTAGATTTCTGTTAAATTTTTTGCAAATATAATTTGTTTTACCCTTTTCAAAGTTACCCTTTCGGTGATTTAATCTCTTGAATATTTTTTGTTTTTTGTTCTTTCTATGTAATTAAAATTAAAATTAACAGTTTTAAAAATTTCAGTTATTTTCGTATTTCATCCCCTGTTTTATCCTCCACCAACAGTTATTTTTTTTTAGTATTTCTTTCAAACACTTCTTTCTGCCTACTATTCATTCATTCTGATAGTTTCAAAAGTTTGGCCAGATTTTCGGAATATGGTCCCACTGTGCAGCATGTCAATTTTTAGACGATCGTTTTTTAAGGAGATGAAGCGGAAGGTGAGATTCCGTAGAACAGCCAGCCAGATTATCGATTTTTTTTTCTTTGAGGACATTTAGAAAGTAATAAAATAATAAATGAGGCTATCATTTATTTGCGCATGTAGTAGATTAACTTAAACAAAAAAAGTATCAAGACAAACGATGATTTTTTTTATGAATTTTCCCATTCCAATTTAACACTTTAAAAATTCCAGTTCAATTATCTCATGTCAGAAAAAATCGGTAGATTCAAAACTTTCTGCAGACTTGTATAAAGGACTTGAGTTTTTTCCAACAACAAATAACTTATATTTACATTACAGTTAAAGAGGTGGCTTGTTTCGTTTTAAAATAAGGTTTATAAATAGACAAATGACGTTTATTTAACCCCAAACACATAACATAATGTAATAATGTAATATAATAGGATCAATCATGTTAGTAAAATATGAAAATTACCTCATCTATTTCCGTCTTCCAAAAAGGCCATTTTCATTTAATTATTATTTTTATCAAATGCAAAAACGCCACTCATCCAAAATAATCTGAAGATGAAACATATTTAAAAAAATATATTAAAAACAAAACTAATGAAAAATATGAAGAGAAAGATGCCAGACGGTCGTAAATAACGAAATATAATATAACAATTGAAATATTAAGTGTCTCATAAGCCACCTCACAAAAGCAAAAGGCAGCAAGTGCATAGTACCTGTAAGGTACCATGCAGGGCGTACAAATTCTAGAATAGATAGAGTGTCTGACTGGCGCCAGTATAATAATGGCCGTAGGATTAACTCCACTTTCCTTGGCATCGGCATCTTAACCGGGTCTGGGCCTTTTATACAACTTATCTTTATTGGCTCATGTTAATGTTAGACCATTTAACTTTACCCTCTGAACAGCGGCGGGTTGTTTGTCGAGTGAGTTGGTAATCACATAATATTCTTTGAATTACTGGAAATTCCAGTAAAATTACTAGAAATAAGATAATAAGTTGGTACTTATAGAAAAACTACAAATGACGAGGAAATCCCGTAGCATATTATTGCTGCAAAAGAACTATGCTTTGCTATATTTAAAGAAAATAGTTGAAATAAGGAATGAAACTTGTTTGTCTTTGGTCAAATTATACTTTTTAAAGGAAATAAATACTCGTGAAAACTGCAAATAATTATCAATAGAGTTTCCCTCCGTCCAAAGGTGTTTATATTCCCTAAATCTCCTAAAAAAAAACCGAGTGTTGACCCAGAATTATTTTTTTCATTCACTTAATTTGTAAACGATACGTCAAACGAAAAATGTTATCAAATAAAACTAGATTTTGAACAAAAAATCCCATATATTTACCATAAAAGCTTTGGATCCCAAAGAATGTAAGGTCTAGGTCTAGCTGCTACAAAGAATTCGTAGCACGCTAGACCTTACTTATTTCTCGAGTTCTATTTCTGTAAATAATTTACAAGCCACTAATTTTTCGACGAAACTGCACATAATTGAAATTGTAGAGTGAGAAATTATCAATTAAAATAGATAAAAAACATTTTTTCATGAAAAATTCTCAAATCTTTACGGATGCTGGTGCACCACACCACTCATAAGATAGAACTAATTTTTTATATTCATTTATTTAACGTCGGCATATTTCCGCTACCAGGGCCAACCACCGACATCAGGAGACGAGCTACCCTCAATCTGGAAATTTTGTCGAACCGCTTCTCTATTGAAGAGTATGAATTTTTTTACTTGCCAGATATTTAATAGACAAAGGACCAACCGTTTTACATCTCTTCCGAAGGATGGTATATCACCTACACATCCCTCGCCTAAGATTGCATAGCTTCTGCGTATACGCTGATATTCAAACTACTAGAAGACGGGACGAGATCACCGAGATTCTGTCACAAATGCGAAAGTATTTTGAGGCCAGTGATGTGGCCTAAATCTTATTTCAATTCTTTACAACAAGGAAGCCCCCTGTTCAGGGTATCGTGTCACAAATAGGACAAGGCTTTGTTTGTGTTTTGAAGAACTGTTTCTTTGATTTCTCCCTAGCTGGGTTATTATTTTTCTATTAAGTTGGGCGCCACGTGCTTACTGCTATGAAAATAATTTTAGTTTTGTTGCCTTGGTATCTGATCGTAGGATGGAATTTTCGCAAGGTCGATTTTGATATATACGGAGAGGTAAGGTAGCCTGTTCTTAGCCTAGTACAATTTTCTGTGTGCCTTTGGCTATGCTAGCAAAGCTGACCGAGATTTCAGCAACTCCTCTTCAGCGGTCCAGGTTTGAGGGACTTGTTTCTACCTCAAACTTTGTAGCTGAAGGATTTAATCAAGCGGCTTATGCCTTTTTTTTATTTATTATGGCTAAAAAAAAAATTTGCACAGAGGTCCCTGGCAATTTGACTTTATTTTTCTAGCCTGAAAATGACTTACTGGAATACTGAAAATATTTTTTTCAGTTTGTATGTAAAAAATGTCTTTTTACTTCCCTGCTAATGCTTTTTGAACTATGAAATTTATTTTTTTCAAAGTCGTTGACGGCCAAAAAATAATTTGAACAGAGGGTTCCTTACAAAATTGAATTTTACTAGTAATATCAGGTGATTTGTGAAAGTGTAAAATTTATTTGACTAAGTCGTTAAGACCAAAAATAAAATTGGGTCCTTTAGATGATCGTAAAATTCACAATCACAAAAAATTTCTTGAAAAATTGTTGAAATTCAGCAGACTGGACAGCAAGTTGACCTACAACTCGGATATTACTAGTCTGCCTAAAAGGTCGCGCAAGACTTCACAACTTTTCTTAATAATGAACGATTTGTAAAACTGGACGAGGTTGAAACCTTTGATGCGAAGATAGCACTGACGTAGTTTTTCACGAAACACCAAAACAGTATATACTGCACTCGATGCGCGTTTCGCCAACCAAGTTGACATCATCTGGAGATGATTAAAACTGATTTGTAAAACCAAAAAAGAAATTTTTTTATTAAATTCGGATTCGGAAAAAAAAATTTTTTGAGCAGTGCATCTTTTTATGCTTAATGTTATTTTATTAAAATGAAAATAAATTCGAAAATTTCTTTTCAAACGACTAAGTCGAAAGTTACTGAAAATTTAAAAATTATTTTTTCTATGTCCTGGTGGAATAACAAAATGATTTACGTGAAATTTATTTTTTTGTAAAAATTTTGGCTGTCGATCCTTAAAACTCAAAAAAGTATGTATGAATGCGAAAGTGAAAAATTCATACTTAAAAAATGAATTTAGTACCACGATGCTTGCTCTTCAGTGTCGAATGGTATAGCTTTTTTAACTTGTCTGAAATTTTATATTTATATGGGTTGTCTTCATCTATTGCGATGTTAACATGATGTCATGTTTTGAAAGCGCGTAGTAAAAATAAAATCTACCCCGCTCGAAAGCTCCGATTTGGTAAAAGCTCCCGATACGGCTTGTCTGTCTGAATGGTCGGCTGTACCAAACTCCAATTTTACAAGTTTAAGTCTCGTATAAATAAATCTAGCGGTTAATGAGACGCGGTGGAAACAATGATTGTTGCCTGAAATTATTATTATTATTTTGTCAAACTATTTTACTTTGATATTAATTGTTATTTATTTAATTGACTTTGTAAAAATTAATTTCTAGGTGGGTGCGACTAGCATCTTTTAAAATTTGTGTATAGAAATACAGAAATTTAGCTTTTACTATTTTATGACGGCTTTGGCCTCTGATAATTAGTTGCTTCTGTCGATTACTGAAATTAAAATTTTGTGGGGCCTCTCGGATTGCAATAAACTCGTTCAGATCGGTTTGTTATATTCTGAACGTCTTTGGGGGTTTGTAAATGCGCCGCGGCGCTCGTCGTCGCGCTTGTACTGCGAGGCAGTTTTTTAATGAAAATTAATTTTACTATTTTGACTTTTAAAAATCGGAAAATTGAGATAAAAAATTTCGCTTTGAAGTTTTGAATATGGTTTTTTATTCTTTAACTAATTTGCTAAAAAAAAGTGGTGTGACATGTGATATTTTAAACCAGTGTAATTTCGGTCTGGGACATTTTTTTAATGTTTCTAATGGCTGAGGATCTTCTGTGTGATCTGGGTGATTTTTTGGTAACATTATTTTTTTCGAAATTATTAAATTTTTTGTAGAATTTTGGTTCTACAACATTTCACTTGAGTTGCGATCAAATTACTGACTACAACTACCATTGCTTAACTTTTCGTATCGAAATACGTCTCTGATATAGAACTATTATAAATATATATTTAAGTGGTTTTCTAATACGCATAACTTATTCTGACTAGTCTAAATGGGGGAATATTAAACTATAAAATCGCCCCTTTCATTGATTACACAGAGATTTTCAGTGGACTCTTCTACAATTTTAGAATTCAGACAGCCTTGGCTATTATGGCAGTTAGTGCACATAATCGAACAACCAGATTTTTCGAAACTACATCACATGCCGGACCTTAATTTGCAGGAAAATACATTTTTTTTCTATGTGTTGATTGAAATGTTGCTTCAGCTGTATAAGCAGGTGACAGAGAATTGCAACTTTCTTTCCAGCTTCACAATTCAGGCTGTAGTGCTTGTTAACGTTTGTACTTGTTGTTAAACACATAATAATGTTCACGAGCAGATGTAGAGATGGGTGATATCCCGACAAGGAATATCTGGCAGATTTGTTAAACATTTGTAATGAAATTGAACGCTCTCAAGCATCTGCAACTTCATCAAAAATGGATTGATGATTGCTGAAAATCATACATTGTTTTGTAAAAAATCAACTTGCTTAAACAGACGTTTTGTTTTTATCTTTTGTGTTCAAAAAAACATATATAGTATCGCAGCCGCTAAATGTATATGCGAACGATAATGATTCTTTTCAGGTTTTGAAAAAATTGATAGCTTTATATCTCAAAAACATTTCTTGATACTTCTTGACAGTAGTTCCAACTAAGACTATATTATCTGCAGCAACTAATGTTTCTATTCTATATCCTCGTTCTGATATGTCTATTCTAATTTCTAAAGTAAAGAAATTTTCTTTATCTACAGTTAGAGCTATATACTCATCGACAAAAGCGACAAATTATTTATTTATTATTTATTCAAAAATTATACTAATACGGAATAGTTTACATTCGTCGCACAGAACACAGTAATTACTTGAAGTAGGTACAATATAGCCATAAGTATATGGAGATTCAAAATATTTGAAAAAAAAAATTATGAATATATTTAAAGATACTAAAAACATTGATATAAATTAATAAATAACATACACTAATAACTATTTGTACAATAGATATTATTTGGTAATATATTAAATAGGAACAAAATCATTACAGGTAAAAATTTCATACAACGAATGCCTTTTCAGTAACACTTTTTTATTCTTTCTTTAAATTGATGATGAAAGGTAGGTCTTTAATATGGTCTGGTTGGTAGTTTGTTGTATAGTTAGAGATCATAATAATTTATAGAAAACTTGGTTTTATTTACCTAATTAAACCATGTCGCTATCTTGGAATTATTTCTTGTTTGATGGCAGTGATTTTCGTTTATATCATGTGAATAGGTGAAGATTATTTTTTATCCACAGTAAGCATTTAAAAACGTTATTATACAGAAGTAAAAACAAGTATGACAAATTATTGTTCTTATTTTCACTACCCTGATCCAGTGTAGGTCTTCTATATAAATGATCTTCGTTTTAAAATTAATATGCAATTGAGGTATATAAAGTGTAACCAAAATTACTTACTACAATTTAAATTGTCAATATACGGCTGTATGTCAGATTATAGAAAATTAGAATACACTAAAATTTCATTAAATTTAGTTGAAACCAATTAGATATATGGCTGCACTAATACTAATACTATGTTTAAATCATTAATAAACAACATAAAGTTATGATGACGTGATGATGAGTGTTCCATCATTAAAAAACGAGCAATGAAACATAATGAATGGTGGTAATAATACCATTAAGGAAACTTTAGTTTATTAACATGGAGAACCAATATCAACTAGACAAAAGCGATATTAACTGAGGAGGTTGAACAAAAACAACGAGGCCGTACAAATATTAAAAATTGAAAAACAAAAACATTATGAACAAACAATAGATAGTGAAATGAAACAAACGCGCCTATTCCTCATAAATTCCTTTTAATAGCTACCGGTTTCGTGAATAAAATATATTTGCTTCATATCCTCAGGAAACAAGAATTTATATTAAATTGTGCAAAGTTTGTTTAATTGAAAACATTCAATAAACATTGCCTGAAGGTTATATTTTTTAGGAATTCAAACCTGCCAAAAGAGAATTTTTAGACCTACTATTTTTGGGGTCAACTTTTTATTTCTTATGGTCGCCATATTATATTTTGACACTAACAGATGAAGAAAAAATGCATCTATTTTATTTGAAAAATGGTGAAAAGAAATCGAATTATTTGTTGAAAAATCGAGTTATCTTTGAAAAGCAAAAAACAATTATTGAAGTCGTTGAGAAGTTTGTATACAATTCTTTAAATAAGAAAAGTTTTGCTTTTCTATGTGGTTTTTTTTTTAATTTCTTTGATATGTATTTGTTAAAATCATGGTCAGGCATTCTTTTATGGAAAAAACGAAATGTACCAGCTGTATGTGACAATGTGTAGAGACCCGAACACAGGTACGTGTACCTATTTATTTAATAATTATGCTTACATTGATTCTGCATTGATCTAAATGGGTAGATAGCTAGGTATAAAGAGCGACATGAACTGGCCAATAAAATAAATACTCTCACTCAAATTCACGTAAATACATCCAATGGCACGATTACGTCAAGTACCTTGGCGTAATCATGGACAAAGGCCTGACATGGAGACAGAACACCGAATCCATCGTGGTAAAGGCCAAGCAGACGAGAGCTCTCATCTAACCAATGGTAGGAAACCAGAGCAGGCTCAGTCTGAGGAACAAGCTTCTGCTAGTCAAAACACTCATCAGACCACAGCTGACCTACGCCTCCGTAGCATGGGGATACCTATCTGAAGAAGATCCAAACCGTGGAAAACGTGGCCATCAGGACAGCGGTGGGTGCACCATGGTACGTTAGAAACGCTGACATCGTCAGGGACCTGGAGTACACACCAGTCACCGAAATCATCCGGGATAGAGCGAAGAAATTGTACACCTTAGCTGAGGAGCACAGGAACCCGCTGATCAGGGAGGCCACCTCCTATGATCCGCCCGACGCACCGAGGCACAAGAGGCCGAAGGTACAGTTACTGGACAACGGGTAAGTATAACTAATCCTTTCCTTACAGTTGGACAACCAACTACCTTCCCACAAACCTTGCGGGCACCGATCAGTAAACCGACCAGCGCCCGTTGTCCCCTAGTTCCGTGAAGGACGAATTGCTAAGAAAGCACTTAGACCTTCACCTCCTAGAGCTACACAGTTCATCCTCACCTTGTCCGATGATCCATATGACAATGTGTCAATTGACACTTTGTGTGCTGACGGTCAATCCCAAGTCACAGAATATCCGCACAGTCCCTGACAGACCGATGACTACCCCCGGGGGTGACAAGCTCGTGAAGAAAGAAGACGAAGACAGAAGAGCGCCAGAAGAGGCCCTAGCCAGCAGGGTTCATGAGCCAGGACCCAAGGAGGTTGGCCGAAATCTTCGGCACCGCTCACATTTGTGAGTAAGGTAAAGTAAGCTAACCCGCCCTGCACGAAGCCGGTCCAGGTCTACAGCGATGACTAGGGTAAAAAGGCAATAGTCCTGCCTGGCCCTAGCATCCGAGACCATCATCAAGCCAAATGGATATTGGCGCACATAAATACCGTTCTATTAGACTAAATACAAGAGAATGTAGAATTTTACATATTACTGTCAAACGAATTTAGAATAATTAAAATATCATGATCATAAATAATTTAAAGTAGAAGTTCAACTAGAGGAAGAGCTAGATAATTTTCCTGTCAATTACTTGAGAAATTTGAAGGGATTTCAACAAGTTGGTGAGGGACCTCAGCCAGTATTTACATCGCCGCTCTCCAAATATTGGATTGGCACGAGTGAGCCTGTGGCTTAGACTCCACGGTCTCAATGTCTCAACCCATTAAATTAGTTTCTATGGGGTTGTTTGAAGGATATAGTTTATTACACTCCATACGGAAATGCACAGCAATTATGTGATAGACTTCTTGACCCGTTTAGGTCCATTTCACCCCATAGCATACAAAAAACCAAAGACAAAATAAATTTAAGTAATCGACTGTGCCTTGAACAGAATGGATTACATTTTGAATGGCTAAAATAACGGATTCGTAGAATTTGTTTTTATTAAGTTTAATTATTTATCGTGTACAACTACTAAAATCACATCAGATCACATTTTTCACATCTTCTCACTATCTTCCATAACTATACCAGATCATACGTCAAATTATTAAATTATTTCTGTAGTTGAATTGTCAACGACTTTAATTGTTTTTGTTTTTCAAAGAAAACTCAATTTCTTGACAAATAATTAGATTTATTTTCATCATAGCCAATATCTTTCAAATAAAGTGGTAGTATTGCATATTGTCATATTCACAATTTGCCTATCATCTCCTAATTTCAAAATATAATACGACGTCCATAAAAAAGTTGACTCGTATCTCCGAAAATAGTAGGCCTAGAAGTTTTGTTTTGGCTGATTTTAATTTCCCGTATGCACTTATGAAAAAGTATTAAATTGCGGCTCTCTAGCTAATGTAAAGATATCAGATTTTCTAAAATCGCAGTTTTCAACTTTTTCAAAATATTTCAGGAATGGATCTGCTTCATCGGCATGAATCGACGCGACTTTTTTGAAATTTAAGCGACTTCGAATCATGCCAATAATGGTGGGAAATTAAAAATGGACCACCCTGCATACTAGATACCTTCATCTACTACAACTTGAAAATTTGTTTATGAGGACGACATATTTACCAGAATATAATTTTCTAGAATATGGTACCCTTGACATTAGACGAGTTGCCTCTGTTGAAAACACTCAAATCATTCAATGAATGGTCCTTCCTTACTCATTTCCATATTTTTTGATTCCACTTGATGGGATGAAGACTCTTAACATAAGCCTTTGTACTCGTTCCAACAAGTACTTATGGCCTGTATAAAAACAGTATTTTTTAACATACCGTTCGGTATTTTCCCACATCAGATACAGGAATTCATCCATTTTATAAGTATAATAGTTACATTTAATAAAATGTTTAATTCACTCTTCTCTCATAAGCCTTTTAGTATGAGTGACAAAAGAGATAAATTAAAATCTTATAGAAACTGAGAACTGCCATTATCAACAAATAGTTCAAAATTAAAAAAAAAACATACTCTGCCAGCAGGTAAGTATGAAATTTAATATTTTATAATAAAAAATATACATAAGCAAAATATTCGGCGATGTTGAATAAATAGTCATTTCCAAATAAAACACCAATTTAAGGGAATATTTCCAGATACAAAAATTAATTGAGAGTATTTTTGAAATTAAGCGACTTTTGACAATGGTAACAAAAGTTTCTTACCATTGTAGAATCATTCCTTATAGACGTTTGATAAAGAAAAAACTGATCTCGTTAACAAGGGATTAAATTTTGCATTAACTGACACTGAAGTAATTCTAGATGAGATTGTCGTTGAAAATTCAATTCAATACTTTCCTGATTGCTCTAAAAGATTTGTCCGAGAATCTTGCAGAAATTAAATCTCGACAAATATTGTCACAAAAGTAAATAGATAGTCAAAATCCACAAACTATAGAAAATATATCAAACGTTTGCATGAAAAAGATTGCTTTTACTTAAAAGTTGATAAGGGTAACAAGGTTATTTTAAGTAAAGGGGACTAATATGATGGCTAAACAACCTGATTAGTAATGGTCCTTATAAAAAACTTTCTAGAAATCTATTACCAAAAATGATTACTGAAGTAAGAAATGTACTTAAATCCTACAACAACCTTATTACTCCAGCTTTAAATAGGAGGTTTGTAACGAAGTGATTATTTTATAGAATTAAATTATGTAACTAGGTGCTATTTGTCTGTTTCAAAAGATATTTTAAACATTGTAATACCGCGCCCTTAATAGTGGTATTGTCAGTTGCTCATTAATAATAGTATAATTGTTGTTTATAAGATAGGTAGTAGTGATCCGTTTGTATTTCAAATATGCCGAGCTGCAGACAGTACGTGAATCGCGAAACGCGAATCGCGCATATTGTCCCCGGCACTCCTGTGCCCGCACAAAGGGAAGGACCCCGAGACTGGAAACAAACAAATCAGTAGTGGTGGGCAATATCGATACATTTTTGTATCGATACAGGTATCGATATTTGAATTAAGAATCGAATAAGTATTCGATAAAAAGTATTCATTATTTTTTGTCATGTTCTAGTCTAAAATATCGATATCGATACTCATTATAACTATAACTACTTTCTGACGTTATAAGAAATGATGACTACCGAACAGGATATCGATATATGTTTCAAATAGTTGTTTGGTCTAAGCCAACTGACAGTTCTGTAAATAATATTTTAATACCAAAACCTAAATTTTATTAATGATGAAAAAAACATATTTTATAAACTCTTAGTAATTAACGCTTCAAAGTAATTTTCAAAGCACATGCTATAAAAAGTGTAAATGTTAATAAACTCTTAACAAACGCCTTATAATCGCGTGTTGTCCGCAGATGGGACTATCAGTATAGCACAGAAGCGAAAATATTTAAAAATTATTATTAATTTAATACCTATCAGGTAACTGAACTTTAACCATTTATGTGTCAAATTATTTTTCTGTTCTTTATGTATACCTACTTACTTAATTATATTACTTATCTGTATTTGTATCGCCAAATAATAAATGTTATTATTATTCAAATCTAAAGCAACAAAATAACATAAGGTAGATTAATAAAAATATTAAATAGGTAGGCTTAAACTCTGTGGCAGAGCCTGAACAGTCGATGCGCGTGACAACCGACGCCGACCATTGGTTAACAATTACTATATACTATATCGTTTCATCCTTCGTTTATTCGATTCAAATAAAATATCATATACCAACACCAAATAGTAATGTGTTACGATCCGAATATTAAGATTCAAGTGTTTCAAGTGATTCGTAATATCGATACATTTTTCTATTCGATAAGAAAATGTATTCGATATTCTATTCGATACATTTTAGTATCGAATAATCCGATATTTTTATTCGATTCTGCCCACCACTACAAATCAGTTTCCGTCTAGCTGCTGACTGAAGAGCCACGCCGACGAGCACAGTAAGTAATCTTGTGAGTATAGAGGTACATAGGTATATAAATTTAATTGCGAATTTTTCAAAGTCCGTAAAAGGTGACGTAGTTGCAATATTTCGCGCATGACTACCGCGTCCTCCTACATATGCTTTTGGCAGTGTTTAGTAGCTTGAGGATTTCTCAGACAAGTTAGTTCCCGTCTGGCCGCTGACCGAAGAACCACGCCGACCAGCACAGTAAGTAATCTTGTGAGTATAGAGGTATATAGGTATTGCAATTTAAGTGCGAATTTTCCTAAGTCAGTAAATGGTGACGTAGTCGCAATATTCTGCGCATGACTACCGCGCCCTCCTACTTCTGCTTTTGGCAGAGTTTAGTAACTTGAGGATTTTTCAGAGCGTCCAGGACAGTACGTTGCTGCCGCCAGTACCTACCAGACGTGCCGACACCGACCGCTCCAGAGAGGAAGCAGCCCTGGATACGGAAGTAGGGATTAAGGTTTGGTAAATAAAGGTTTGGTAAATAGAAAGTATTACTTGGCTGGTGTGTATTTTCCGGACATTGTTCAGAGTTTGTAAAACGCGACCACCCCGTCCGAGTGTAGAACGGGAGAGCGGCCGAAGGTTGGAACCATAACCGCGTTAACCGCGTGTCCTCCAGACCACCTGAGCACGTCATATTCTGCAGGGTGACTTGGAGGTACTTTCGTAACCGCGAGTCCTCCAGGCTACCTGAGCACGTCATATTCTGCAGGGTGATTTGGAGGTACTATCGTTCGTAACCGCGTGTCCTCCAGGCTACCTGAGCACGTCATATTCTGCAGGGTAACTTGGAGTTTGACATTACCGTAGTCTCTTTAAATTTCCAACTGTTAGGCTTGCCACTCCTTCCCTCCCCCAAAACGTAACCGCGTTATACCGCGTGTCCTCCAGGCTACCTGAGCACGTCATATTCTGCAGGGGGACTTGGAGGTACTAGATTCGGCATATCATAAGTCCGGAACCATCCATCAGCCATGCCATAGTAAATAACCGCCATAGATAGTCATAGTCATAGTGTGCTCGTATTAACGCTTGCTTCCCCTCCTGGTACCCGTCCGTCGTCTGCTTATGGCCGATTCATTATTGCTGGTCACCTTTTTCACTGCTTAATCACCGTATTACCGTGTCGCACCGCTTGTACGCCCGCTTACTGTCCCCGCTCGCCTATAATTAAGACCGCTTGTAGAATGAGTTGTAAATATTAAGATGTATATTGTACATATAGTGTAAATAGTAATTAGTGTGTAGAATAAATGCAAATATATTGAATGAGAGTCGTTTCATTAACTGTAGTATGTAAGTTACCTTTTCTCGACCCCTGGCTAATCCGTTTCTTCACTGCAGTTGCCCGGCTTCTATCGTCCCGCCGATAGAGTAAAGTGGTGTTTCTGCACTCTGAACAGAAACTGGCGCCTGAGATATCCGTACTGTGAGCACCGCCGTGCAAAGGACCGGCAACCTCCACGCTGGT
>JANEYF010001438.1:0-104466 GCA_029963845.1 Rhamnusium bicolor | reverse complement strand
ACTGCCTTGAGTTACGCGTAATTTCTATGAACGGTGTTTACACAGATATCCAGTGACCATCAAAATGTCGGTTGCCGGAGGACGAAAAAATATCAGAAATTCAAAATTTTTTGGTTTAAAAAATTTTAACAGTGCCAATCAATTGTACTCGACGAAATATATTGAGGGTTAAAATATAACTACGCATTTAAAACTCACCCTGTATATATATATATATATATATATATATATATATATATATAGTGGGTGAGAGGTATGAAACTTCTCCATATGGTCTGAATGCTACTATCCGACCGACCCATCCTCGATGTTCCTGTGGCGGATAGCGACTTGCATCACAGCAAGTACCGAGAGCGGCGACCCCTAGCCCAGGTGGACTAAACTAATGTGATTAAAGATGATTTTTAGGAAACAATTACTTTAAGGTAACACTCCCGACCTTGCATTGAATTACACCATGATAGATATCGATAGCCAATAGTCATTTCAACTCCTAACTAGATAGTAGATCGATTTCGAACTTATTTGTTCTTTATCATTCCATAGGTACGTGGAACAGACATGTCAAATGATAGTGAAGGAACAACTGCTTGTTATGTTATATACTTCAACTAAGGTGAAGTGAATGGTGGTGAGAGGTATGAAACTTCATATGGTCTGAATGCTACTATCCGACCGACATCCTCGATGTCTCTGTGGCGGAAGCGACTTTCATACCTCTCACCACTATTCACTTCACCATAGATAGTATATAACTAGCAGGTTGGCCACTATCATTTGTCTGTTCCATAACCTATGGCATACTGAAGAGAACAAATAAGTTCGAAATCGATCTATGTCTGGTTAGGAATTGACAAATGATATTGGTTATCGATCTATCATGATTTGAAGGTGTAATTCAATGTAGGTCGGGGTATTTGCCCGCTGAGTAGTTGTTTCCTTCAAATCATATATATATATATATATATATATATATATATATATATATATATATATCATATTATAATTATTTGTTTATTTTCTAGAATTTAATTTATTTATTTAATCTGATCAATTAGATCAAGTTAGGGTTATTGATATAAATATAATATTCTATTCATTTAAAGAATTTAAAGATTTGCTTTATTTCTTTTACCTATTTTAATAATATCGATAACCTTAACTCTGAACCCACATTTTTTACGCAAGGAATTGCTCGTACCTCCTCATAATTCGATATATTAAATTATTATTGGCTAAACTGAGCAACAAGAGAATATTGATATAATTTTAATTTAGACTAACAAAATTCATCAATGCTCCACCAATATATAAAATATTATTCCTATCTTGACACAAGCAAAACAGAGTAATTTTTTCTAATTTATCATAGTATCAAATAACTATTTATCTATCAAAGATACAATACTTTTAAACTTCTAATATTGTGTGTCTCAATGTACAAAAATTTTAAGTACGGTACTGAGTCGCAGGTAATTACGCCGGCTTTAACACTTTTTATGGCTGGTTTTCATGGCCTTTTTTTATGTGTCTCTTAAAGTTGTGGTCTACTTTACCTAAATCTTTAATTGTTTGTTGTATGCACCCTAAAACAGTGTCATTAATTCTGTAGTTCTAGTTAATGCAATTTTTCTCTTTTGTGTAAGACACTACTTTACATTTAGCAGCATTGATACCAACTTTGTTCAGGCCGTACCACTTGCTGACTATATTAAGGCTTTCTTGAACATATATACAAATGTATACGGAATTTATGCCCTTAAAGATTTTTAAATCATCTACAAAGATCAATTTGTGCATAAATCGTCAAGAAATAATAGAAATAATAAAGGCCCAAGGTTAGAACCTTGAGGCACTCCGAAAGTGATGATTTTATTTCCATTGTAAAATATAAATTATGGTTATCTGCCTGTTAAATATGATTGAAAGTAATTTAATAGATTTAAATTAAATCCATACTTTGCTAATTTTTGTAAGAGTAATTGATGGTCGATGCGACCAAAGGATTTAGTGAAATCGTTATACAAAGCATCTACCTGTCCTCGTTCATATAGAATATTACAAACTGTTTGATTGAATATTACTATGTTCGTAGTAGTTGACCTGTTAGATACAAATCCATGCTGATCTATTGATATGTTTTTAGTGGACATATAGATGCGATTGTATAAAATGGTTTCAAGGACTCCTTTGCCACCTTTCATCGGTCGGGAAAAATTAATGTTTTTATTGAAATATTAAACAGAATAAACAGCAGTGTTAAGAATGCATTGCCACAATCTTTCACTAAAAAGGATGGTATAAGGTCTGGGCTGGACGTAATTTTGTTCATTAGCTTTTTTACAGCATCTTAAATTTCTAATATCGAGATGTTTGTAATACTGAAAAGTTCAAAGATATTATTACCTATAGTCACGTGATTGTCTTGTGTATAACATAAATTAAGTAGAGTCCTACCCTGATGATTCTAGATACTTTTTTGTAAAACTCTACTCTACTCTTTTTGGTAGACGGGGATCAATAGAGTAGCCAGCTAAATTTCCTGATCTAACCCTTCTAATTACTTTTTTGTGGACTTACCAGAAATTAATTCTGTTGAATTGAAATGAATTTAAATATTTTTTTCTGAAAAAAAACTTGTTACGTAAATATCTGATACTCACGTGTAAAAAACTGTGCCCTTTCAAGAGGCACTCTCAAATATGGCGATGGCTATTAAAGAAAAGTCGATTACATAACTTTATAACTTATACATGAAGTAATAGAGAAATGCATTATAAGTCGACCTGTCCAAGTGACTTCTTGTCACTCATTTTGTAATGATTTTATCGAATTTATTTCAATCTTTACGCGCACACTGTCACAGTCGGCTGCGACACTGTATATTATGGCAGGTATGTCAATTGTTATATTTATCAATAACTTACCAATCTTCAGTGATAGCTCGGGTAAATTTTTTATTAGAATTAGTGTAATCATGCGATATATCCCACCAATTTTAAAAAAATTGTTTCCCATCCTTGGAAAATTGGCGTCGGGATCCTTGAAGCTGTTGCAGTCGATACCGAAGGCGCAGGACCCTATGACATCGATTGTGAAGTTAGCTAGAAACTGAAAATATATTTAACAATGGTTTGTATATTTTCACATCTTATTGTCTCAGTCCGTTATTGTTACGTCGCACAGTGGGGCCAGAACCCCTAAAAGTTGGTATTAATTCAAAAACCAAAGTGCAGTGAACACATTTGATTTTATGATGCTAGTGTAGCCAACTATTGAGCGCATAAGACAGCGACATTATCGAAAATTACAACCCTCCGCCTTGCCCTTAAGAGTTCAGTCAAAAGCAGTAATTTGTGGAGACCGCACGTGTATTCTGATTGAGCTGATTTGTTAAGTGAACTTTGTACGTTGCATTTTGTGATAAATTCTTAAAATTCCACAGTTTTGTTATGGAGCCGTCAACTTCAGGTATGTATTATATTTTTAACAATTTTTATTGTGTAGGAAAAGAAATAGATCACTGTTAAATAAAAGTGTTTACTCATTATTGTAAAATTTTCTTAAAAAATAGTGGGTTCGTAGAAATAGAGAAACTTTTAGTTGTGTATCGAGCCATATCGAGCACTTTCGTTTGCGTGATTATATTGTATAGTCTATGTACAAATTAGGGACAATCAGATATTTTGCGATTTTTTTGCGATTCCTATGATAAAAAATATTTTTTTACGGATATGATGGTAATTATGAAAGTGGATTCATTTTAATAGTTATTGTTTTCCGATTTCAGAAACAAGTTCTGACAATATTACCATGAGCCGAAAAAGAGCTTTTCGACATTTTGCAAGGTTCTGCTCAGAAAAATATTAAATGTCAATTTATTTATCTAAAAACACATATCAAAAAAATGATAGGTTGTCCTGAGCGGTATATAAAGTACCTACAAAGCAAAATATGCCACTTTAAGCCCGAATTTAAATCGAGGTGGATAAAAGTGGGAAGATCGAAAGCTAGGTTTTTGAAGAAATATGGTAATTGGCTGGACACATCAATTTTTTTACAAGCTACAAATCTTCGAAATTAAAGCAGCGCGGACGTTCGAGAATTTCTTTTGGAGAAAGTAGTGAGCGCACTAAGCGCAAAAAAACTGAAGACGTACGAAAATCTACCAGTATTGAAGAATTAAGTTACGCTACCCAGATGACTCTAAGAACATCTGGCCAAACAGAAGCATCTAAATTAATAAAAGAGGCCACCGCAACCACTCCTACACGAGCAAGTAAAATCAGTCAGGCTTATAGAACATCTCTCCAATTTCAGTCTAGCCAAATATCAGGTGAAGATGCCCTAGCATTATTGGTTGATGCTAAGTTATCTAGGCATCAATATAATTTGATAAGATTAAGCAATCCTGACAGATTTCGATCATATAAGGTTGTACAATCGGAGAAAAAAAAATACTATCCAAATAAAGAGCACATCAAAATAAATGCGACTTCGGTAGAAGTGCAATTACAAGTACTATTAGATCATACGGTAAAACGTTTAATTGTTCTACAGAAGGATGTTATAGCATCACTAAGCAACGAGAAATTGGGAAAACTATGTTTGGTGTCAGAGTGGGGCTTCGATGACAGTTCAGGTCATAGTTCTTATAAACAGGTATTTCATGGAAGTGAGGTTAGTGATTCAGCAGTATTTATAACATCTCTCGTTCCTATTCGTCTAGTATGTGACATAGATAGCAGGAACTCTAAAATTATTTGGCAAAACCCTCGTCCTTCTTCTACCAGGTACTGCAGACCTTTAAAAATTGCATTCTTAAAAAAATCAACGGAACTTTCTGTGACAGAGAAAAAAACGTGTAGATAAAGAAATAATGAATCTACATAATAGTGATTTTACCTACAACGACAGATTTATATCAGTTTGTCACAAACTAATTTTTGCAATGGTTGATGGTAAGGTGTGTAACGCTCTTACAGACACCTCATCTACACAGACGTGTTACGTTTGTGGCGCATCATCGAGAGATTTTAATTCAATTGATAAAATGATTAGTAGAGAAATAAAAACTGATAACTTGCAATTTGGAATATCGGTGCTCCATGGCTGGATAAAATTTTTTTAATGCCTACTACACTTGGCCTATAAACTTCCAATTAGAAGGTGATAAGCGCGGGTGACAATCATAAAGCAGTTGTTGCTGAAACCAAAAAAAATATCCAAAAGCAATTTAGGGAGAAAACTGGGTTAATCGTGGACGTCCCTAAACCGGGTTCTGGAAACTCAAATGATGGTAACACCACCAGGCGTTTTTTTGCTAATCCCGAAGTCTCTGCAGAAATTACCAAAATCGATGTAGAATTAATTAAAAGAATGCATATTATATTAACTGTGGTACCATGTGCACATCCAATTAATATTGATAAGTCCCGAGAATATACACATAATACTGCTAGATATTTTGTGAAAAAGTATGATTTGTACTGTATGCCTCCCACACTACATAAATTTTTTATTCACGGGCCAGACATTATATCCTCTGCTTTGTTACCCATTGGCCAGTTATCAGAAGAGGCTCAAGAAGCACGAAATAAAGATTTTAAAAAAGTTTGGTGAACATTATTCCAGAAAAGTCAGTCGCGAAAAATCCAATGAGGATATTTTTAATTTATTTTTGTTGAGTTCGGATTCCATTATTACGAGCAAGCGGAAACTACCCAAAAGAAATTTCGATACTTGCCAAGAGAAGCTGTAGATCTATTAGTGCCACCACCTGTCTCCGAATATCAAGATGATAATGAAAATGAAGACGATATCGATGATGATGAAGAATCATTAAATTCTGGTTCGGATTCTGATAACAGCTTTTGAAAAAATATTTTATTATGCATATGATACATATTTTATTACAATATTGTTTTATGCAAATTAGATATTACTATATTGTGTAGCATTTAATCTTTATTATAATATTTTTAGTTTTATTCACAATAAATTATTAATCTTTTTTATTGACCATTTTTATTGTTTATGATAGTACTTCTATTGTAATATTGCATAGGTTACGCGAGTTTCAAAATATTCGTGTTTTCGCTCTCTAAAAACCACCCTATTTCATCATAGGAATTTTTTTCACTAATTTTTCAATATTTTGGAGGCCAATTTCTATACAAATCCAAAGTTTCAGAATTTTAGGCGGTAAATTCAATTTCCACCCCATCAAAACTACCCCAACTATTCAGTCAAATTTTTTTCGTTATTTTTGCTGTATTCACGAGCTTATTTTGTGTTGATTTCATGAGTTTGAGAATTTTTGCCAAGAATTGTCTGGTTTGGCCCCACTGTGCGTCGTCAAAAAACACAACTCTAGAGTGATATTATCTGCATTCGAAACTGAATAACTCCTTGATATTTAATCGTGTTGCAACCATATCCCATATTGCACAAGGATACATTGAGTGATGAAGGTGTGAACCCAACAATAAGTTAGTGTGTTTCACACTGCATTGCAATAATTGCAAGGAGTGTTAAGGGAAGGACGGGGGTTGGGTAGCAAAATAATAAAATAGCTATTCGTGCAACAAGTAAGCGAATGTCATTTTTTTCTGTACACGCCATGCACA
The DNA here is from genome assembly GCA_029963845.1 of Rhamnusium bicolor. NCBI lineage: Eukaryota > Metazoa > Arthropoda > Insecta > Coleoptera > Cerambycidae > Rhamnusium > Rhamnusium bicolor. The sequence continues at coordinate 97,837 of JANEYF010001438.1, read as the reverse complement.
TATACGGAAATAAATTCATTATATTAATTTTAACTGAAAAACTGATCGTATTCAATCTCACCTCACCTTGCCGCAATCTACTAAGCATATCATGACAGTTTGTTTCATTTGTTTATGTTATCAATTGTTACAATAATTGGTTTACTTTTCCGCCCAAGTACGGGAAAATGAAATTTTTCCTAATGGATATTGTAATCAAAGACTACCAAATGGTAATGGAAAAAATATTTCCAATCTTATCTACCGATAAAAGTACGTTTTGCGTTTTTCTTACCTGCCTAATATCAATATCTTTTTTTCCCACTGCGCATTTTTCAACAGCGTCAGTCATATATTGGCTAACATCCAACATAGTCTGGAACATCATTTTCATTTTGCCAGAAGAGAAAGTGGGGGTAAGTTTATACCGCAGATTCTTCCATTTTGTGCCGTCCACCGAGAACAACTCGGTTGATAACGGATCGTCTTTTTCGTTGTGGTAAAATCCCCTATCTACAAAGTGCTGGAAGTCCTGAAACATACAACAAGATTACTACTTCTACACTTCTTTCGTAATTTTTAAAATAATGGTTTGAAACTCGAAAATGTCTAGTTGGTACTGATAAATTTCATTATGTAATCAACTTGCCATCTGGAGATCAAGATCTATACTGTTTAAACTGTTGATTGACGAAACGTGAATATAGTCCCTCCAATAATAAATACTAACCTTTGTCAGAATATCTCTAATATAGTCCGGGTCGAAACGTGAATATAGTCCCTCCAATAATAAATACTAACCTTTGTCAGAATATCTCTAATATAGTCCGGGTCGATCACCACTAACACTGGACGAGTGATGGTGTAAATCCCTGCGAATTTAAGCCCTCGTTTCTTGGCTTCCTCATAGTATTTGATATTTTCTAATCCAAAAGTGATAGATTTTGTGATCAGTTTGGGACTGTTGCCAAGTGGAAACTTGGGTTGCAGGAATGGAACATTCCGTTTTTTCCAATATTTATAGGCATGATGAAAATATGAAAAAACTAAAACTAGTAGGGTTGTCCCTACAAGAAGTATATCAATAATGGTATTTTCCAAAAGTAGGACCATGCTGATGTATCTGCAATAAAAAACTGGTGAAATATGGCACGATATATCATCATCTCTATCTATTCCTAAAATTTCATAAACCTATCTAATTGCATAAACCTATCTATTCCTAAAATTGCATAAACATTAAGCAATTTTTACATATTCCGACAATATGTCGATGTGGGCTGTGTGACGTTGGAATCTCCACACGGAAACCTGCTGTCAATTGTAGTGGTCTCTGTAGCAAACCGTATCATGCTTCCTGCATTGGCTGACGGCTAAAAAGGTGATCACAATACCGGCAATTGAGTGGGCCATCAGATCATTCCAACCATTCAAATCGCCAGGAGAGGATGGAGTTCTTCCAGCTCTACTACAAAATGGACTGGAAATATTGCTCCCATTCCTCATTAAACTATTCAGAGCTAGTCTGGTATGGAACTATATCCCATCCAGTTGGTCGGCGGTTAAGGTAGTATATATACCAAAAATGGATAGGAAAGAACCAAGCCCTAAATCGCTTAGACCAATTAGCCTGACATATTTTCTGTTGAAAGGCCTGAAGAAGGTGCTGGACGGATACATCAGGGGGAACATCCTGAATCATCACCCCCTCAATATTCATCAATACGCCTATCAGACAGGAAAATCAACAGAACAAGCACTCAATAACCTAGTCGAGAAGATCACCCAATCCCTTCAAATGAAGGAAATTGCGGTGGGAGCCTTTCTCGACATTGAGGGAGCATTTAATAATGCACTGTCAGACTACTTATATGCAGCAGTGACTGCCAGAGGAATTAAGCCTACTATAGGCGACTGGATTCGTGTTATGCTATCAAAGAGAACCATAACAACGTCTCTACAGGGAGAAATAGTTAGGTTTAGAGCTACGAGAGGATGCCCGCAGGGTGGGGTTCTCTCCCCCCTTTTGTGGTCACTTTTTGTGGACGACCTACTGGCTATTCTCAGACTGTGGGAGGTTGAGGTTCTAGCATATGCAGATGACCTAGTCCTACTAGTCAGAGGAAACTCTGAAGGAGTAATATCAAATACCCTTCAAGAGACACTGGATGCAGTGAGTAACTGGTGTGACAGGGAACAGATGTCTGTAAACCCTTAAAAAACAGTAGTACCATTCACCCGGAAGAGGAAGTTGGAAGACTTAAGACCTCCCACCTTAATGGGTGAAACTATTCAATTTGCGGCGGAGGTGAAATATCTAGGAATCACTCTGGATAGATCAGTTAATTGGAACTCCCATCTGGAAAAGGTAATCCACAAAGCAAAGCTGTCCTTATGGATATGCCGTCGTATTTGTGGCAAATCCTGGGGCATGGGTTCCCAACAAATTTACTGGATCTATATCACGGTCATCAGATCAATGATAACATACGGATCCATTGTTTGATGGCCGAAAGGATCACAACGGACAGCCAAATCCAAACTCTCTGGACTGCAGAGATTAGCATGCATGACCGTAACGGGAGCAATTAACACCACACCGTCAGCTGCAATGAAAATCCTCCTGGATTTACCCCCTCTTCATATATATCCAGAGAGAGAGGCCAGGTGGGCAACCTACAGACTGCAACAAGCGGCCATTAATATGCCGCAGACTAGTATCATGGAGCGGAACAGGTTGCTGGATGACATAGAGAATCACAGCATCCTGGGAATGCCCTCGGATACTATGCCTACCATGACCAACTACGAGCTGACCTTCAGCATCCTTTCTCCAGAAAGAGATGAGTGGGATCGGAATAAAGCCGACCTACTAAGGCAGACAGTTGTTGGTTTACAGACGGCTCCAAAACTCCCGAGGGAACAGGAGCCGGAGTACATAGCTACAGACCAAGGATGATGATATTCTCAAGCCTAGGTACTCATGCAACTGTTTTTCAGGCTGAGGTTCATTCCATTGAACTGTGTGTACGAAAGCTGGAATATATGCATCTTACACGCAGATCAATAAAAATTTTCTCAGATAGCCAAACAGCTATAAAAGCTCTTGGCTCCTACCGGTGTAACTCCAAAACGGTATGGAATTGTCAAAAAGCTCTAAATCATTTGAGCAAAAACAACAAAGTGACTCTGGTCTGGATACCCGGACACTCTGATATGGAAGGTAACGAAATAGCGGACTCCTTAGCCAGAGAAGGAGCGGGATCACGATTCATCGGACCAGAACCAATACTTGGCATATCCTCAAGTACTGCCAAGATGGCTATCTCAACCTGGGCTGAAAGGAAAACTCACTAGTATTGGCAAGAGTTACCAGGATTAGTTCATTCTAAGGCATTTATAAAATACCCCTTGAAATCAAGAGCTAAGAAACTTTTAGAGTTAAACAGGGTAAACCTGAAAACTCTAACAGGCCTATATACCGGGCACTGCCGACTAAACTATCATCTGCATAAACTCGGCCTAGCGGAAAACGCCGAGTGCCGTCTATGCCTGGAGGATGATGAGAAGGCAGACCACATCTTATGCACCTGTCCCGCTGTGGAGAGGATCCGATTCTCAATATTTGGCAAAGGGCAACTGCTGCCAGAGGATCTGGACACATTCTGACCCAATAAAGTTATCAGTTTCATTAAGAGACTGAACTTATTGGGTGAAATATAATTAGGCGTGAGCCACAATAGGCGTGCTGATGGCCGCAGTGGAGGATCTATTGAGACCCACTCACAACAAACCTAACCTAACATGCGTTGGCATGTCGAATGATACTATACCATTAATCACCAGTATTCAAGGCTTATCATGGAAATGCAACAAATGCGTATCCTTAGGTGTTAATATTAAGGAAGCAAATTTGTAACTAAAGAAACATGTTCTGCTTTGCTTGATGAAATGACAAATGAAAGAAGAATTTATGAAAGTTGCAACTAAAAAAATTATCTGAAGTAACTCTGCCATCAGTGCCTTCTACTGCACCTACTTATTCGCAAAAATTACAGTCTAAGATATTTGTTAGACCAAAAAAATCTAAATCAAGAGAACTCGCAGAGCAAAACTGATATCTTGCATAACATCGATCCATTGAAGCACCAAAATATGTATAAATAATGTAAAACATGTAAAAGATGGCTGCATTTTATTAACATGTAATAATGAATCGGAATCTACAAAATTTAAAAAACTTGCTGAAGAAAAACTGTCAAATAATTATGACATACATGAATTGAAAGCTGTGCATCCACGTATACGAGTCGTTGGAATTACTGAAAATTCGAGGAGAATACTCTGCTACAGTACATTTGTCGTCAAAATGAAGAGGTATTTGGAAAAACTCGGAATGCAAAATCCTACGTTTCTGACCTACAAAAAAAGAAGAATAATATCTATCAGGCTATATTACAAGTTGACTCTAATACATACGAAAAGGTAATAAGTAAGCCTGGCCAAGGTCATTAATCCTACAGAGACGTACTGGGTATGCATCATATCATAATACTTGAATAAGTACAATAATAAAAACAAAAATATTTTATATATTGTGATGTATGTTTTTGTACTATTTCGTTCGCTTTAAATTCTTTTTTATGTATTTCCTTATATTTTGTAAGCTTAGTGCTGCACATTATTATTAAACTGTTAAATGATGTTCACACCAGTGCTGGATTACCCTATACGCTCGACTGCACAACTTGCACTTATATAACTTTGTAACTTGTAACATAATAATGAATAGACATAATTTACTATGCCGCTATCGGTTGTCGGGTGCCGTCCATCAAGGCGCTTAAATAATATAATAATATATAATAAATGATAACGTCAGCATCTTTGAGTGGCAGTACAATTTGTACAGCCATTCAAAGACGCCGACGTTTTTTATGTAAAATAATAACAATAACATAATATCAATATTATTGGCGATTTTGGCAATAGAAAGTGACCTGACAACAAATATTGACTTTGAGTCTACCATTAATGACTTTGCCGCAAGAAAATCACGGCGAAAACTGTTTTAATACAGGTAATAATTACCCTTATTATTCTTACAATTACCTAATTATTACTTATTTATTTGCTTTTATCCTATTTAGAAATAACTATTTAGGTATTAAGTAAATCACAACTTACACTTTTTTATTTAATGTGAAATTAGCTACTTTCCTATTATTATTAGAGGCGGAAATTTTAGGTTTGCGTATAGCGGCAAATACTTTAATCCGTCACTGGTTCACACATGTACATTGTATATCTAAGTGATAACTCATAATAAATAAATAAATAAATAAAATAAATGGAAATAAATTTTATTAATACTGGTACACTTTATAAAAATATGTACAAAACTCACCTTCTTAAGCAGATTTATGAAGTAGCTTGGTTGTCGTTATCACAACCTGGAGCACTATAATAACTGTGTAGCATCAGATGTTTCTACAGTTGTCTCAGTAAGCGATGTTCGCTGTGGTGAAAAAATATGTTTGTATTTTGAAAAGACCGTTCGACATCTACAGAAGTAATACAGGCATAAGTAAATCACTGCAGCTGTAGATGCACCATCACAAATTTATCTTAATTTGATAATATCAGGATCTTTCCGTAACACACTCTCGAATTTTTCAATAACGGGCTTATTTCTTGCGTCATTTACAGTCTGTAGCTGTGTATTTACGTCGTCCACTATTTGCAGCGATTCCACTAACGACAACGAAGTATTTTGCAATTTTTCTATTGCGTCGTGTAGTCCTCTATAATATTTATAAATAGTTTTTAAATCTGTTTCAAGGGAAACATCTTGAAAGCTTGTCTGGCTTTCCTTAATAGCTGCAGCGTCGTTAGGGTTAAACTGTAGTATCACAGCTATTATTTGTTGAAAATATTCAGCATAATAAAAAGCTGCCCTCAACCACGTTCCCAACGTGTAAGAATCGGCTCTGGTGGTTCCGGAATACTAGGACACAGTGTGTGAAATGCCCGAAGCCGTTTAGGAGATTTGAGAAATACTTTTTTTGTATTTGCTATTAATGCATCTACCTCTAGAAAACATTTTCGAATCGTTTCTGCTACAAGATGAAACGCATGCACTTTACACGTAACATGTAAAAACCTACAATCGTCTCTTTGAAGAAAACGGCCCACCAAACGCATTGTCGCAGCACCGTCGGTCACAAACATCAACACTTGATTTGTTGTCATTTCAAATTTTTCTAAAATCTCCAACACCACCCGCGTAATTGTTTCGCCAGTACACGCAGTTAGTTTTTTGCTAGCTAGTAAAAGTGGAAATGTTGGTTTAACAGGGTCGAGTACACGTACTATAACATTTAAAATAGATTTTTTTTTTAACAATCTGTCGTCTCGTTAACACATAACCACAGCCGTGTATTTTTTAATGCACATTTAATCCTATTTACAATGTCCTCACGAACACTTGGTACATATCTACGTAACGATGAACGACTTGGTAAATTCACCTGGGGATTGTATTTATTCCAGAACTCCCGAAATGCTGGTTTATCCAATATGCGCAGGGGAACATCACAGGCAATCAGCATTAACAGTAAATCAAATATAAACTGAGGTTCTAAAGAAGACACGCCATTTTTTTATTTTTATGCCGGTTACTATTGACATGAATTTTGCAGCCGTATTTATTGCAGCACATTAAGTCTTGATCACAAACTTTACAAATTGTTTTACATCTATCATAGAATAAATCCAGAAATTCACCATTTATTCACTTTATCAGCGTACGGTCGTTTTCTACTCTTTACGCTCAACATTATTTATTATTTATTAGTACTCCATGCATCGATCGACAGATAACAACTGAAGTGTGTCGTGTCATCGTCATCGTAAACAAGCGCGCGATGGCATTGGTATTGCGCTCGACCCTGAATGTACCATCGCTTGGCCATGCTTAATAATTATTGTTCCTAGCCAGATTTCTTGATTGTTTTTAGTCGGGTTTGTTGCTTTGAGCAATTTCGCTCGTGACATTGGTTTAAAATCACTCGCCTTTCTAACGGTGCGGCGGCGGCGCGTGATTTTTCTATCAATGTCACTCGCGAAATTGCCAAACAACAAACTCTCTTAACAATCAATAAATTTTGGCGTCAAAATGATGGTATTATGTATCAAGAAAATCGAGATTTACATTTGATATGATGTGAACTTCTGTAAATTTCGTCAATTTCTTCTTCTTTCAACAATTTCTGTCAAATATTAATTAATAATTAGTTCGTTATTTGGAAAACAAAACCATAAAATTTCAATGGTTTTAAAATATTTGCGTAACTATGACATTTTTCAATTTTTTACAAATTATAAATTGCGCTGTTACATTACGAAACTTTTTTCTTTTTTTGTATTGCACCGATTTAAATAATTAAAATTAAAACATGTTAACACTCACCTGTAAAAAAACTTTTAAAATAACAAAGAAAGCACTACAGATTTAAGATAAAATGTAAATAAGCAAATATAATCCTGTTACTTACAATTAGTCTAAATTTAAATTATCCAGCGATAATAAATAAATTAATTAGCGCATAAAACAAGATAAACAAAACATACATATCAGTGGTATAAATGAAATACATTATTTAAATAATGATTATATTTGCGTATTGTAAGATTTACTTCATGAGGTCAAATACATGATAGCATACAGAGTGTTTCATAATTTCCGCATATATGGCACATATTTTTGCTGCCCATGTGGCATAAGTTTATCTGTGGCTGCGCAACTGTCATTGTATGATATATTCTACAACTGCATGTTTGTGTTGTTTTGGGTTGTTATTGTTGTGTGCTTTTTGTGAATTATGTATTGAAAATTGTGCCCAAAAGCTTTGAAAGTTAATTGAACAATGCTGAGATAGTGCCAAGTGTGCAATAAATCCAGTTGCTGTGGGTACCAAATTTACCTTTTCATCGGCAAGCAGTGGCGGATTTAGGCTTGTTGCCGCCCTAGGCCCCGTTTGATGCGCCGCCCTTTTTGATGAAATGAATTTCATTAATTTTGATCCAATATTTTTATTTTAAAATCTTTTTATTTTATTGAAATATAATTTTTAAATATAACTAATAAACATTACAGATGAATAAGTAATAAGCTTTAGACAGATATATAATAAATATATTTTTTTTAATATTAATCAATTTGAAAATTTCTTTTTCCTGGCTTTGGTCCGCGCAAAAACATCGATTATGTCGTCATAATCAATTTCTTGGACTAGTTGAGCTTCAATAGACAGTAATGCAAGAGCATTAAGTCTATCTTGGCCCATACTTGCGCGTAAATAGGTTTTTACCATTTTCAGAGTGGAAAAAGATCTTTCTCCTGAACAATTTGTAGCCGGAATACTCAAAAAAATACGTAGAGCAATGTCCACATTTGGGTAAACATCTCGAAGACTCCGTGCATGCAATACATTGCATATTTTTTGTGCAGAGCGTACATCTTCCGTATTTGCTAAGGAATCTTTGAGTTGACAATGTAAATGAATATATTCATTCCCTAATGTCTCTTCCAAATCATCAGGATACTTATTGACAAGTTTATTTGCAAGATTTTTCCATTCGTTCGTATCTATTTCAGATAAATTATCGAAAAAAATTGAAATTTTCGTAAAGCTTTTCATATGCACTTTTACGCCCGGCCAATTGTACACTCAGAGTGTCTAAAATAGGGTAATAAACATTTGTGCGAAAATGTTCTTAAAAAACTGAATATGAAAAAAGATGGGATTTATTTTTAATGAAAAATTATTTTTATAAACAAAAAATTTTCTGACTTGAATGAATACCAAAATGATATTTAATACATGCAAATCTACCGTATTTCTTTCACACTGAAAATAAACTGAGAAGTTATTCGGATTTAGTAATTTCAAAACGCTTTATACACGTAAGATTAATCTCACTACAACAAAAAGTAAAGATACAAAAAAGTAAAGAACATTACTCGATAAAGACTATAATTGATCTATTAAAAAATTAACATCTTACCACCAACAGATTGAAAAGTAAATTAAAAAAATTGAATTATAATATATTCTATAGAAAATTTTTTTATAAAAACTAATCTGAACCAATTTTTAAAATGGATTGTCTTTACTTTTTTTCGCCTCTAAAATTTTGGCATTTCAAAAATTTTGCCGCCCTCAAATTATGCCGCCCTAGGCCCGAGCCTCACGGGCCTAGGCGTAAATCCATCACTGTCGGCAAGTGTTTACATCCACGAATTTCTTAATATAATCTGGATCTCTAATACAATACAAATACTATGGCCCCTACATGTAGGCCGCCATACTGCCGGCAATTTATATTGGCTACATATTAACCAGTTATAGAATGTTATGAGACCGTGGATATTTAAATCGTGTTTACCACACACTTAGTCTATTTCCGTGATTATTTTTTAATGTTTTTATTTTCCAATCAGTTAGCAGTATCAAGTGTTTATTTTTTTCCAATTGTCATTATAGTGAAAATAATATAATTATTAGGGCTGTCAAAAACGTTCCGTGGGACAGTGGCGTACGCAAAATTAACTAATGCGAGAAACAATAAACTGTTACAATTTATAACAAAGTATGTAAAACTTACCCTCTTCACTAGCTTGATGAACTAACTTGTTTATCACAAACTGCAGAAGATGTGTAGCCATTTTGCAGCATCAGGTATGTTTCTATGGTTGTCTCCATGAGTGATGTTCGCTTTGGTGAAAATATATTCTTATATTTTGAAAACGACCGTTCGACATCTACTGATGTAATACACGCATACGTAAAATAGTGTTTGAACGCACTTAACGGTTCTGGGGCTGCACCATCACATATTTGTCTTAATTTGGTAAAACCGGTGTCTTCATTTAACACACTTGCGAACTTTTCTTTAACGCGCTCATTTGTTGCGTCACCTATATCGTGTAGCAATAGATTTACGTTGTCCACTATTTGCAGTGACTCTGCTAACGACAACGCACTGTTTTCTAATTTTTTTATGCTTCCATGTAATGGTTTATAGTTCTTCGCAATATTTTTTAAAGCTGTTTCATCGGAAATATCTTCGAATTTTGTCTGGCTTTCCTTAACAGCTGCAGCCTCATCTGGATTGAATTGTAGTATCACAGCTTTTATTTGTTGGAAATATTCAGCATAATAAAAGGCTGCCTGCAAGCATGTTCCCCAACGTGTAAGAATCGGGTGTGGTGGTTCAGGAATACCGGGACACTTGCTATGAAATGCACGGAGACGTTTAGGAGATTTAAGAAACACTTTTTTTGTACTTGTTATTAATGCATCCACCTCTCCAAAACCTTTTCGAATAGATGTAAAGCATGCATTTTACACGTAACATGTATAAACGTACAACCTTGTTCTTGCAAAGAACAGCCTACCGACCGAATTGTCACGGAGCCATCAGTCACAAACATCAACACTTGACTTTTTGACAGTTCAAATTTTTCTAACGTCTCCAGCACCACCCTGGTAATTGTTTCGCTAGTACACTGACTTAGTCTTTTGCTAGCTAGTAACAGTGGAACTGTCGGTTTAAGAGGGTCCAGTACTCGTACTATGACATTTGCAATAGAATTTTTTTACAATTTGTTGTCTCATCAACAGATAACCACAGGCGTATATTTTTAATTCACAGTTCATCTTATTTACCATGTCTACGTGTACAGTTGATAGATATTACATAACGTTGTGCGACTTGGTAACTTCACCTGGGCGTTGTATTTATTCCAGAATTCTCGAAGTGGTTGTTTATCGAGTATGTGCAGCGGAACATCACAGGCAATCAGCATTAATAGTAAATCAAACATAAACTGTGTTGTCGAGGGCACGCCATTTTTTTATTTTTATTGTGTACACTATTTACGTGAAGTCCACAATCACGCTTATTCCAGTACATCAAATATTTCTCGCACACTACAAATTATTTTAGCACCATCATAGAATAAATCCGGGAATTCACCTATGAATTTATTCACTTTGTCAGCAAATGGCCGTTTTCTACCCCTGCGTACGTCTGCCATGCTTTATTATTAAATTAATATCAACAATACAGTACAACAAATAAAATAAAAACACAAAAACAATATGCAATACGCCCAAGTGACTTAACGTGTACACAACTCGAAAGCTAATAATGGACTGGACTGGAGAAAGAGTTTCGCGGTCAAGGTGAATGCCGGATCTGTACTCTACGACCATGATACACAGAAACGATTTGCAGCTTTACTTATATATGTGTGTGTATTATAGTTTGACCTGTGTAAAACTACTATTTGTTAGCACCAATAAATTGATTTGATTTGAATTTGAATATAGGTGAAGTTAACTCGTGGTTCTGCTTAGTTGAATTCAGTGGCGTATCATTGAAACAAGAACTTTTGAGGTTTGTTTGTTTTTTCAAACTGTTGAGCTACTAATGCATTACCAATACGTAGTTGTGAAAGTGTTTCTTTCTTTAATTTCTTTTTCAATAATAATTTGCTTGCAAATTTTCCCGGTTTCAATATTAAATATTAATATTAGAAATAATACACGCACTAAAAAAATGCGCGTGCGCCAATAATTTGTAAACATTTCTTTTTCCCAGCCTATTAGATAAATAGTATCAACACATACACAAAAATAAATCGACGTTTACGAGTGTATTCCTTAGGAATATGATCCAATGAAACGGGTCATAAACAAATGAAATGATGACAAAAAATAATTTAAGTCACTTGTTAAATAAGAAACATTTATTTAACTATATATATATATATATATATATATATATATATATATATATATATATATATATATATATATATATATATATATATATATATATATATATATATATATATATATATATATATATATATATATATATATACGATAACAGCAGTAAACATGTTATATTTTTTCAGCTATAACATAGAGTGTTTCAATTGATTTTAATAGAAAACCTGATCGTCTAAATGCAAAGGCATTTTGGTAGAAGGGCTGATTCGAAGTCTAAAATTCCTTAAAATTGTTACCAGGCCTATTTTAGATTGCATCAGGCCGAAACGGACACCTGAAAAAGAGAAAATATTTAAACAACTTTTTGTCGTAAGAGTAAACCCATTATAGAGAATTATTCAAGGAGTTTTACTTTAAACGGGACACCCTGTATACACTACTTTCCTAATAATCCCAAATTTAAAAGTTCGCAAGTGTTATATCTGGAGAGTTGGCTGGCCATAAAATACACCACTTGAAATGGATTAAAACTATAGTCATAATGAAATGACTCTTAATGAAGTGTGAGAAATGGTAGATATTTTATAGTCTAGAGAAGAGAATATGCAATCAAACCATAGCAAGCTATTTCTATTAATTAAACCAAAATTCACCCTTATGGGGGGTGAAAACTACCCCTGAAACTCGAATAACGCACTTGAGTTTAAATAACATGTACAAAGTATAAATTCTTATAGCTCTGAGAACAAAATATATGAATCTGGTGTGACAACCAGACATTGTCACCTTGAGACTCGCCCCTATAGGGTGTAAACTACCCTCACCTACGGAGGTATCTCATAAGTTTCAACGACGAAAAAATTCCGGCTTTTGTAATTTTAGGCAGGGTGAACAAATATAAAGTGGATTCGCTAGAACTACCCATGTATGACTATAAATTACCCTTAGAGGGTGGTAGCAACTACGACCCTCTAGTGGTAGACTACGAAAGCCTGTATGGTTTTTCTCAGATGCTAGAACTTCTAAGATCCATCAATCCCAGGGCGTAGTTCCCCCCTCCTAAGGACGATTTCCGACCTTATTAGGAAGATGATCTAGTTGTCTGGAATGTTTGACACAATGAGATAAAAGTACTTGATCCTTTCCGAATATCAATAACATCCATGTGCATCCTTAGAGCTTAGGGTAGTTTCTACCACCCTCTAAGGCTAGTTCATAGTTGTATATCGGTAGTTCAAGCGAATCCACTCTATATTCGTTCACCCTGCCTAAAGCTATAAAAACTTGAATTTTTTTTCGTCGTTATTGAAACTTATGAGATATCTCCGTAGGTGGCGGTGATTTTTACACCCTATACGGGTTAGTCTCAACTAGTGATAGGACTAGAGTGTGAAAATTCTGAGTGACTCGAGTCAAAATCCGATTCGAGTGACTCGAGTCATATGGCTATTCAATTCGAGTAAAGTTGTTACTCGAGTCGAGTTATTAGCTACTCGAATCAAGTTTTAACCCCCCTAGAGTCGAATTGCACTTAAAGCAGTAGTTACTCGACGGTTTATTGCTACTCAATCTCAAGTTTCAACTCGAGTCGAGTTGCAATTCGGAGATAAAGTTGTTACTCAAGTCGATTTATTGATATCTGGCGAATCAGTGAGCTACTATGATTCAAGTTTTAAATCGAGTCGAGTTGCAATTCGAGGTAAAGGTTTGTGCGAGTAATCGAGTTACCCTTGCTACTCCTTCCGAATCAGTGAGTTAATATGATTTAAGTTTTAAATCGAGTTGAGTTTGACTAGTGTCCTCAGAGTCAGGGCAGAGTCGAAATCAAACTCGAGGCGAACTATAGAGTAAGTAGTTGGAGATGATTCAGTGGTTTGCTAAACGGTAAGTTTTTAAAGTGTATTTAGGTTTTTCTTTTGGTAATCTTTCAGCATTTAAAACACTACCATCTAATTCCAACATAAGTTTGAAAATCGAAAGGATAAACATAAATCATAATAATTGAAATACAAAATAATAAATGGACCCAGGTCAAACATTATTTTTCCGGCAAATCAACACATTTCAAATACAAAATTAAATATTTAATTAACATTGTATATAAAATGATATTTAAAGAAAACCAACACAATATTTTTTTTTATATTAAATTAACATTAAATTAAATTCTTGTTTAGCAGAAAATATTAAATAAATACAGTATTTAATATTTAATACACACCGATTACGGTTTTTTTATTTATTTCGAACTAAATTGAATCGAAAAACAAATATTTATGAACATGAATGTGCCAGTTTGATTGCTACAGTCGTGTGAGTCTTGATTTTAAAGAATTCTAAGTTCTAATTTCTAATTTTCTAATACGTCGTAATAACGTCGTATGTAACAATTATAGGTTTGTACGTAGAGGCCATTTGTGATAGTTTTCTGACTATAGAGATGCGAGTATTACGAGAGCTCTGCAATAACTTACGTTCTAATTGAACAAGCGTATCTCTACAACCATGTGCGCATGCTTCTGATAGTTTCAAACGGTTGGAAACTGCTCTACGAACAAACCTTTTAATTAATAATTATACAATCTGACCTACAAACATGAAACAACAAACCTGGAGGGGAATTTCCGATCTCGATGACCCGATGATATATTAAATGATTAGTGATTTCATTCATGGTAACATGTTTTCATCTTTATTAATTTTACAAGATTAGTGCCTTCAGTGCCTTCATGTAAATAATCTTTCATATTTATATTATATAAACAAATCACACTGGCACTAAAGAATATTTAAAATATTAATAAAACCATAAACAATTAAATTAAAGAAACTTGACTCGAGTCAAAAAGCGACTCAATTTAAAGGCGACTCGAGTCAAAAAGTGACTCGAGTCAAAAAGCGATTCGATTCAAAAATCGACTCGATTCAAAAATCTACTCGAGTCAAAAAAGCGACTCGAGTCAAAAGTCGAGTCGATTTTTTGAGTTACTCGACCTAACTTTTGACTCGAGTTTTATAACAATGAAACCGAGTTTCAACTCGAGTAAATTCGGAAACCTAACCAGATTCAGATATTTTGTCCTAAGAGCTACAAAAATTTGTCCTTTATATATATTATTTAAACTCATGTACGTTATTTGAGTTTCAGGGGTAGGTTTCACCCCCATTAGAGTGGATTTTGGTTTAATTAATAGAAATACATAGCTTGCTATGGTTTGAATGCATAATCTCTTCTCTAGACTATAAAATATCCACTATTTCTCACACTTCACTAAGTCATTACATTATTACTATAGTTTTACTCCATTTCAAGAGGAGTTTTTGGCCATAAAAAAACTGACATGGTATATATACATAGTTTTAGAAAAAAAAAGTCCCCACAACAAAAATTTTTTTACTAACCTATGCAATTTCTGGGACCTTCTCCAAATGGTAGGTGAACATATGGATGTCTGGCTAGCTTATTTTCAGGAGTGAATCTCTCCGGATCGAATTTGTCTGGGTCTGGGTAATGATCTGGGTCCCGTTGCAAGGAATACAGAGGTATTAACACTTGAGTACCTTCTTCTATTGTGATATCGGTGTCTCTTAAGTTGTACTCCTTCACGCAATTTCTAGTCAGGCTTACCACTGGTGGATACAGCCGCTGAGCTTCTGCAATGATAAAAATAAGGCTGAGGAGCAGGTTTTTGCATACAAGGGCGCCGCGATACCAACAAATGATGATTATTATCCCATCACAATGTTTTTCATTAAAGTTGGCTGTGATTTTATTTTGTAATGGTATATTCCTCCCATTCGAAATCATTTTTGCGTTCAAGGGTGTTCGTAACTCATGTCACAATCCCCAGAGTGAGATATGACAGTTGTACGTGGTCGTGTCTGTAGTAAAAACATCGTGAACGGGTTATAGGGAAGTATAGAGAAGTAAAATCAATAACTGATCTGCTCGTGGATGAAAATCTTGAAAATTTTAAAAGTATACAGGGTATTCCAGATTTAAACGGACATACTCTAGTGGAAGGTAGAGCACACTCAACTGAGTTCAAAACACCCCTATACTTACTGTTGAATGTAAATCGTTTTTGAGATATTATGGTGTTTGGCCAGAACTTTAGTCCGCCATATTTTTGAAATGACTGTATATATTTAGATAAAATTTGTATAAGTATTATACTCTTTTAGGTTAATAAATAGCTTAAGTAATGTTGGAAAATTCCAGGATCGACCTCCATTTTTTTTAATATGGCTCTTAGGGTCGTTAACATCACACTGTATATTATTTTCTGGTAAATGTTAGTAAACTTTTAAAAAGCCTATGGACCAGTTTATAAAATAATGTCATAATATTTCATGGCACGTTTATGGTTATTCTTCAATAAATTTTCAAAAGTATTGAAAGACCAAATTTGACATTCTACAAATAACACAATCAGTTGCTAACATCATTATTTTATTAATTTTAGCTAAATACCCCGGGGTGTTTTTTTTTTTTTTTTTATTAAAAAGGGGTTTTTAAAATTTTTTTTTTTTTTTTTTCCAAAAAAAAAAAAATTCCCTTTTTTTTTTAAAAAAAAAAAAATATTGGGGGGGAGGGGGTTAAAATAAAAAAGGTTATTTAAAAAAAATTTTAAACACTTTTGGGGAAAAATTGAAAATATTAAAGACAAAAGTTTGCAATTTTATTTTGACAAAATAAATTTCTTTAGAACTTTAAATAATTGAAAAAAAAATCAAAAATTGTGCAAATAATTAAAACTATAACAGGTTTTCAAAATGAATGCCCCCAGCGTCAATACATTTTCGAGAACGTTTTAATATCTTCTTCACTGACCTATCAATCACTTCCGGGTTATTTCTAATGTTATCACATACAGTAATAATTTTTTTCTAGAAGCTGTTCTCGTGTATTGAACTCTTCATTGTACACCTCTGACTTGAGATGACCCAATAAAAAATAATTCAGAGGTGTAAGATCAGGAGACTTCGATGGCCAGTTTACCGGACCTCCGCAAACAATCCATCTGTTGACGTAATGTTGGTTCATATGATCCCGGACCGGTACAGAAAAATGGGGTGCACCATCGTGCTGAAACCACAAACCCCTAATATTGATGCCTTCTAATAAATCTGGCAGGATATCTCTAAGGAAGTTTAAATAAACTTCACCAGCCTTTCTTCAAAAATGTGGGGCTCTATTAGATGATTATTGTAAATACCACACCACACATTAATATTAAATCTGTATTGGGAATGTTTCTGAATCATTGCATGTGGATTTTCGCTTGCCCAAACATGCTGATTTCTACAGTTGTTAATTCCGTCACGTATGAATTGGGCTTCATCTGTGAATAGAACTCTCGCTATTGTTCTTCTATGAGCCAAAATCTACCTAGAAAATGTTAAGCGGGGAACGTCGTCGCCGTCTTCTAGACGTTGAGCTGTTTAAACATGAAATGGATACAAATTTTCCTTCTTTAATGTTCGCCATACTCTTGTCTTAGGTACTGCTAACTCATTACTTATTTTTCTAACACTTATGGATGGATTATTTTCCACAATCTGTAATATTTGCTCTTCTTGTGGAAAAGCTCTGGGAACATGTTCAGCTTTGTCATTGACGGAAATTGTCCATGTTCCCTACTAAATTGGTATACCTCTGAAAACGTTTTATGATCTGGTACATGGCGATTTGGAAAATGCCTTTGGTACTCTCTTTTGCAGCACACCCATTTCCGTGGCAAAAGCCATACACAAAAATAATATCCGCATAATCTTCATTACTAAATTGAAACGACGTCTTAAAATTTTTAGTTTTATAACTGGTTTTTATCACTTATTCTAATAATTACTAAGAGCGAACAGCAATTCTTATTTGTAAAATTACACATTTGACATGTGCCTACTTGGGATTTTTAATGCAACAATGTCATGTGTTAATCGCATCGTTTTATTACTTATTTTTTATTCGTGAAATAAATGGAATGTGCTTTATTTTGGATGGAAAACACTAAATGTCAAAAACAAAAACAAATAATAACCTCTTCTGCGGGGTATTTAGCTAAAATTAATAAAATAATGATGTTAGCAACTGGATTGTGTTATTTGTAGAATGTCAAATTTGGTCTTTCAATACTTTTGAAAATTTATTGAAGAATAACCATAAACGTGCCATCAAATATTATGACATTATTTCATAGGCTTTTTTAAAAGTTTACTAACATTTACCAAAAAATAATATACAGTGCGATGTTATCGACCCTAAGAGCCATATTAAAAAAATGGAGGTCGGTCATGGAATTTTTTCCAAAATTACTTAAGCTATTTATTAACCTAAAAGAATATAATATGTATACCAAATTTTATCTAAATATGTGCAGTCATTTAAAAAATATGGCGGACTAAATTTCTGGTCAAAAACCATAAAAACCTCAAAAACGGTTCACATTCAACGGTAAGTATAGGGGTGTCTTGAACTCAGCTGAGTGTGCTCTTCCGCCATAGAGTATGTCCGTTTAAACCTGAGACACCCTGTATAAAAAAATTACTACCATTTGTAGTTGTTTCAAACAAGAAAATGTAGATTATAAAATGTGGGTAAGTACAATTAAAATAATAAGTATAAATTATTCACATTAATAGGTACATTATAACAGATAAATTGTCAGAATTTCATTCAAAATCAGCTGGCAACTTACTGTAAATTAAATAAGATCCAACATTTCTTGAGCGGAATACAACATTTGGGTTTGGAGGATTAAGAAAAGGAAAGGGGGAATGGAAGGAATTTATTTGGTGAAAATAAAAAGATTTTATGATATTTTGACGTCAATTAATTCTGATAAAGTAACTTCCTTGACCTTATTAGATATGTCAACAGTTTTTGACTCCTTAAACACCAAACTGCTAATAAAAAAGTTAAAATTCTACGGGATTTAAAATAATATCTTAATGTGGCTCACGTCTTACTTACTAAATCGTTTTCAATATACTTGTCTTGACACCACAAGTGGAAAAATACCCTCTGACGCTTGTTAATCTCGGGAGTGCCCCACGGCTCGATTTTGGGGCCCTTGCGTTTTAACATCTACACCGCAGACTTGCCTCAAGTCACGAAATATTATACTCTGCATATGAACGCTGATGATATACAACAAATTTACTTTGCTTTTGATGTGATGAAATTTGAGGAAGCCCAAACCAAAATTAATCATAATTTTAATGAAATAAAAAATTGAACTCCTTTTAAATCCAAATAAAAGTAAAAATATAGTCTTTGGCACTGCAAATAAATAACAGTTCTCACTCACTTTTAACTGTCAATTGCCAATATAATTATAGAACAATATGACAAAGTGAAAAATTTGAGGGTAACCTTTCATAAAAATTTAAACTTTATTCCTCATATATTGGAAGTCCTTAGAAAATGTTTCAGCTCTTTTAAACAGACTTCAAGCTTTAGAAATATCTTTGATAGATCCACTAAACTTCTGTTATATGAGTCCTTGGTTTTATCACAGACATGTTAAATTATCATAGGCAAACAAACTTCTAAAAATTCAGAATATCTGTATTAGATTTGTTACAAAGCGAGCATATAACACCACATATCAAGGAGTTAGAACTACTAAAAATAAATGAGAGGCGCTTGCTACATTTCACCTCACTATTAAATAATGTCATCCTAACGTCAAAACCTATTTAACTCTTTGATAAACTAATTGCGAGAAATGTTATGCATAACCGAAATTTGAGACATACAAACGACCAGTTGCATACAAATATAAATATAAAACATTTCGATTATCTTTTACTTAGCTGTCGACTTATGTCTATAATAATCTACCTCCACAGTTACATAACATATCAACAAATCTATTTATACATCAACTGAAGACTATGATTCTGATCGACGAATTAAACATAAATTTAAAATTGTTTTAGACGGTGATAAAAACATATGCTAGACATCATACTGTGCTGTTAGATATTATATATACATACTGTAGATATGCATAAACTAGATATACATATATTGTAATAGTGAGAGGTATGTGAAACTTCTCATATGGTCCAAATCCTACTATCCGACCGACATCATAGATGTCTCTGTGGCGGATGGCAACTTGCGAAGCAAGTACCGAGAACGGCGACCTCTAGCCCAGGTGGACTAAACTATTGTTATTAAATATGATTTGAACGAAACAACTACTCAGCGGGCAAATACCCCGACCTGCATTGGATTATACCTTCAAAATCATGATAGATCGGTAGCCAATATCATTTGTCAGTTCCTAACCAGACATAGACCGGTTTCGAACTTATTAGTTCTCCTCAGTATGCCATAGGTTATGGAACAGACAAATGATAGTGGCCAACCTGCTAGTCATATACTGACTAAGGTAAATTGAGTAGTGGTGAGAGGTATGTGAAACTTCTCATATGATCCATTATTATTTTTCCTCCGGTTTCTCGACGTTGGACAGTCCTCCCGTGGCCTCCGACGCCTCGCGGGGGTCGCGCCAGCACATTATCCACAGTCACTATGTCATGCTTGTTATTTTTATCAGGGGCGTGCGGTGAGTTTTGATACAGGGGAAGCAGTTTGTGATATAGGGTGATGGGTAGTGCGAAGTCCCGAGCGAAGCGAGGCAAATTTTTTTTTAAGAAAAAGGGCGTGGCTTCCGTATACTCATTTTAAAGCAAATGTCGAAAGCCGCAAAGTAATGATATCTAGAAAAAAGTACACTTGTAGGACCGCCACTCCTCAATAAACATAAGACATACAAACACCACAAAAATTAGACAATCCCAGATTCCAAAGCCGAAGCTGCACGGGCGAGGATTATACTTATGAAAAAAACGCAGATACACAACCATACCCACCAATATTGCCAGTGCCAGTGGAGGGGATCGAACCCGCAGCGAAGTAGAGAGTTTGTTCAGTCACACTTGCCATCGTGCACTCCCTAGCCAACTATAAATCGAGCCGGCTAGTTAAGTAGTTAACATGCACATACCTACCTATTCATAATGTAGTTTAATCCGCCTCTCCTTTTTTGCAAAGTCGGAAATAACTTCGTTGTAAAAGTTTGAATTTTGGGACATCTCCTTCACAAAGTCACTTTCTATTGTCAACAGGGACAATTTTGAAAGCCACTCTTCACTGGTTGAATTTCTTGAAAAAGTTTTTATTAAGTTGATTGAAGATGAAGTTACTTTGTGAAAATCTATTTTGATTTAAAAAATTATAAACACTTTTTTACTTGTCTAATTTTCACTTTATTTGTTATTTTACAACTAGTTTCATTTCGGACATTTTCAAGTAAACTTGAAAATAACAAATAAAGTGAAAATTAGACAAGTAAAAAAGTGTTTATAATTTTTTAAATTTAAAAAAAAAAAGTTTTTATTCTTTTTAAGGTCGAAAAACTGCATTCAACCGAAGCACTAGTTGCAAGTATCGTCAACACCAACTCACACAATTTCAACACTTCAGAGTAGGCCTGATCCAAACTATTTTCTTTCATAAAGATAATCAGTTCGTTGGCGTTATGTTTCTGACTAATATCTTCTGTAGCATAAATAACTGAAAGTTCCAATCTTAACCCAACTATATCAAAAACATTTCCGTAGTTATCACTCAATGACTGAAGTGCGTTTTGTAGAAACTGTTTATTTTTAAATTCATTAAAATTACACAATTCTAAAAATTGTATGTCACTAAAATTTTTAAATCTATTATTTAGTTGCCCAGTGATATTGTCCAAAATTTCGATATGAAGTTCTACGATCCACTATAAATTCATTTCGTATTCTTTTTCTTTGCGGCTCTAAATTGTCATTACTAGTTTTCTCCCAGAACTTTTCAAATTCATTTCTTTTGTTACAAATCAAATTTTTGAATTTTTCAATTTTCTTTACACAAAATCCAACGTCATTTGATTTAGTTTGCAAAATATTGAATAAATTGTCAGTAAATGGGAATATTTTGGAGAAAATATTTAACAAAAAAATTAAAATCAAAGTCTATTTTCAATGAATCTAAGTAACCTCTGGATCCATTGAAAGTCTCAGTGTCCCAATCATCTTTGCTTTGTAAAATATTTTCAAATAAATCAATTAGAGGCTGTCGATATTCAGATACAGTTTGTACCAGCCTCCCATTGTAATTCCATCGTGTTGGAGCAACTCTGGGTAGTCTCTTCTGTACTTCCAAATCTAAAGCTCTTGTCCGTTTTGATGATTTTGAAAAAAAAGCAGCCATTCCACTAATACTTGAAAAAAATACAAATACAAATATTGCATTCTGAAAAGTCTCTTTTACTTTGGCCTGCAGGCCACCCAATTCACCAGCCATTACAGCGGCCCCATCATAACTTTGGGCGATAAGTTTAGCACCACACTGTAGATCATCGACTATCTGACAAACTACAGCATATAAAGCTGCGGCCGTTCTCTGCGTTGTTACGTCTAAAAATCCTAAATAGCGCTCTTGGACTTTCCCATTTGGATTTATGTAGCGTACTACGATTGACAACTGACTAATATTCGTAATATGGGTTGTTTCATCTAACATAATTGCAACAAAAGGAGTTTTTTTTATTTCTTGCTTGATCTTTTCTAAAACAATATTGCTTATCGACTGAATCAAATCATTTTGAATATGATTTGATGTAACACGAAATACCGTGGAGTGTTCCAGATGGTTACTTAAAATTGTATCGTATTTTGCTAATAAATCAACTAAATTGATGAAATTGCCCCTATTAGCAACGCTCCGAGATTCAGTATGACCTCTAAAACTAAGTTCATTTTCGCCAAGAAAATAAACAATGTCAGTGTCTTTTTAACACTTCTCGATTTTTTTTACAATTTCATTATGCTTACGGTCACTTTCTTTCAACTGCTGATCTAATGAATGCTCAATTCGTGATTTTTCAAATGTTTTTTCTTTTAGCCCCGCTCGCAAATGAGTTTCACACTTACCATGCCTCTTTGTCACTTTGTGAACGTTGTTTAAATCTGAAAAGCCATTTTTATTCCAAACACCTTTTTCATTTGTGAAAAGTACACATGGCCAACAAAACAATTTACACAAATTTTCACAACCCATTAACCACTGATTAGCACTGTACATTTCAATATTAAAGTACCTATAGCATGATTTAACTTTCGTTTTTAAAAGTTTTAAATCAGGTGTTGGTCTCCCGTTTCTAATTATATCCAGTTTATCTTGAAACGAATATGTTGGAAATCCCTTTTTCAACAAATTGCACACCACACAAACGCAAATAATATTTTCCATAGTGCTAGGACCAGCTTCCATATTGAATAAGCAATTCTAAAACTGCTTATACGCGCACTAATGTTCAACGTTTTAAAAATCATTTGTCGCCGCACCACAGGTTTAGAAACACCAAAAAAAGTTTTTACAAATATAGCACAAAAGCTGACAATAATACTAGGAGGATTAATATTAAGTATAATATTAAAATCGATATTAAAATCGAGATTAAAATCTATAAAACAAGACACATTACGATGCTATACGGCTCAGATATCAAGATTATGAAGTGGGGATGGGATGCATTTCAAGAAGTTGCTTATTCGAAGTCGCGCGAGTTCGTGTTGGCTCGATTAATCGAGTGCGTCATCGTTATGGTTTTACCGTGCAACATTATCTCAGCTGTTGAAATGCAGGGCCGTGTTTATTGAAATTGGGTAAATTTTAATGATTAATATATGCGATAAATAGTAATTAGGTTCTAATTATGTGTTTTTTTTTTAATAATTCCAAGGTTCCATGGACCGACCGCCCCTGATTTTTATTATGTAAAATATCTGGGTTTGACCCGTTGAGAGTAAAAATGTATACGATATAATTATCATATATATTTTCTTAAATCACAAATAAAGGATCGACAGCAAGAAATTTGTAATGTTTAGATAGGTCCGTATATTTTATTGCAATAAAAATATACATGTTTTATTAAAACTTAAAACCAATATTAATTTAGGACATTACCTGTCATAACAACATATCGAGCAGAATGTGTATATAACCGTCAGTTTTAACACTGCTAGCTAGCGCGGGTGAGATCACTAACCTACACCGTCCGGCACAAAAAGTGACACGACAAGAAAAATTGGTATATTTTTAGGTAAAATGTTTTGCACTGTAAACAAAACGTGTAAAATTGTTTTGCTGTCTTTTTTAAACCTTTTCACTTACAAACATAGTTATTTTAGAAAGATAAGTTCAATTTTTAGGATAAAAGGAGTTAGACGAGAATTCGGCATATCCCATACGTGTTCGATGGAAGTTGGTCAGGGCTACGTGCTGGCCTGTCGTCACTGGATCAAGGAAAACCCAGTTTCTCAGCGACTTTGCGGATGCTAAAGTTAGCATCAATTAGAGCAACTGCTCTAGCGAAATCTTCCGAAGATAAGGGCCTTTTCGGAAATTACTACCACTTAAAACAATCGTCAGAGTGCAACGCAACCAAAGAATGATTTCTCATAGTGATTAAAAATGTTAAAATTCGTCAGTGTTAAAAATGATAAGAAAGATAACAAAAATGGGAGGTAAAAATGAACAAAAAAGCTGCAAGAATGCAAAACAATAATGATTCTACATATTTTGTGTACACTGAGAAAAATTTTAATCAAAAATATACAAATTCTTGCTATCCCATTTTTTCTGTAGGTCAGTGCATTTAAAAAGTTGGAAAAATTTCTTACCATCAATAACTTGTTGAAGATACTTCATTTCACCCAAACTCTCGTAGGTAATGTTTCCTCCATGTGCCCCCAAAACTTCGTTAATTTCTTTCCGCACCTTTTCCTGTATATCGGGATTTCTGCACAATTCGTAGAGGGTAAAAGTCATAGTGGTGGAGGATGTGTCGAAGCCAGCGATGAAAAACAGGAAGACATTGGCTGTCTATAAAGTAAAATTAATTTATAAGGAACACTTTTAATAATAACGTCGCTTAAAATTTCATCAGATGATTCCTAATAAAATTGTAAAAAGAAAAATTAAACCACGACGAGTTCCTATACTAGATACCGACCGATCCAAACTTCTATTACAAAGGGTGACCTAAATATCATGATTTGTTGGGGTAGTTACAGGGGTGCGAGGGTGAATTTTCGCATTAATTCTTTTGTCTTATTTTTTTTACACACGTTTAAAATGGAAAAAGACGACAGTGTTAAAACTGCATAAAAAAAGGTGCTCTTACTAAATCTCGATATGAGCCATAGTTGTGGAGTTATTTGTATTTTAATATTGCAATACAGGATAGATATACAATAATATTAAAACGTATAGTTTATGCAATATGAATTGAAACACTAAAGTCTAAAGTGTTTATATCAGGAGGGCGCATTTCCACTCTCATCGTTAAAGAAATAGAGCGCAAATCGTGCTTGTATTTATTGAACGATACCTCTACATTACATTCGATATGAGAATGTGGTAATACAGTGGACCAGATGTGAAACTCGGGCGGTAGTGTCCGAACTCTGACGAATTAAGTCGTGATCTGAATAGACTACTGGTTTAATTGACCGTACAGTGCAGTTCATGTAATAATTTTGGATAAATAGAATTATTTTCTGTGAGGTATTTATAGCATTTTAGTGATCTTATTAAGTGGTTTTAGTAATATTTCAATATTTGCATTAATTATTATTATTAACATGGCTTTCTGGAGGCCCTTTGAAATGCATGAAAATGAATTATCTGAAGAAAATATTGAACCGGTAGCGCCGGTAATTGAAACTAGTTCGGAGTTTAATAAGAACAGGGATTTACATGTTCAATGTCAGCGTCTTATTTTAAATATTTATGAATGTTTAAAGAGAGAAAATATTGAAACGACAGATAGGCATATTGTAAATAGAATTCATGAATTAACTAAACTTTCGACTTCTACGATTTATCGCGTTATTAAGGAAGGGGATGTTATAGATTATTCTACAAAGCGGAAAGAAAAAAAAATGAAAATTTTGTAGAATTGGCGATACCTCGAAAGACGTTACTCGACGACCGGTTTATAGTTTCTATGAGGAAAATAAAGTACCAACTTTAGAAATGATTCGTGATAAATTGCGTGATTATCCGAATTATAATTATAAATCTTTAGAAACGCTACCAGGTATTTTATTAGATTGCGGCTTTAAACACAAAAAAATAGATAATCGAATGGTTATAATGGAATCGCAACGTATCGTTGAACTTCGACGAGAATACTTACATAAAATGAGAGAATACGATGAATCAAATAGGCATATAGTATATCTCGATGAGACCTGGTTTGACACACACGATGTTGTTCAGTACGGTTGGGTAGATGACTTTAAAAATTGTAGTTTGAATACACCTTGCTCGAGAGGAAAGCGCGTTATAATTCTTCATGCTGGAAGCAACTACGGTTTTGTACCCAACGCATTGCTCTTGTCGGGCAAAAACATAACACAATCCTCTGCTAATTATCATGAAGACATGACTACGGATTTGTTCGAAAAATGGTTCGCTGAACAGCTTCTACCTCACATTCCTCCAAATTCGGTCATTGTTATGGACAATGCTTCGTATCACTCGCATTTATTACATAAAATACCTAATAATAGTACCAAAAAGGAGGACATTTTAAAATTTATGAGTAATAAAAGTATGGGGTTCAATAAAGAAAGAATTATTAAAACGTATAAAGGAGCATAATTTTAAAAACGAATATGTAGTTGATGATCTTTGCAAGAGACACGGTCATACGCCCGCGCGGATGCCACCGTATTATTGCGTATTTAATCCGATCGAGATGGTTTGGGGCACTATAAAGAAACATTTACGGAAATGCAATCAGTCACCAACTTTAAGCGCAGTAGTACTTGATAATATACGACAAGAAGTAAATGAAGTGAGCAATAGCGACACATGGGGAAAATGCGAGTCATGTTATACAAAAAGAAAACGAGTATTCTATTTTGCCACCCGTAGCACCAATTAGTATTCAAACCGGTGACGATTCTAGTTCAGAATATTCTTCTGATAATTCAATTGCCACTTAGTATTTTTGTTTAAATGTTTTTTTACGTTCAATCGAAGCAACTCAGCTTGAACGGTTCAAGATATTTATAATTGATTCTATTTGAGTTTTTAACAAATTTTAAATATTTATTTCTTGTTTTTTGTGATTCAATTGCCAAGCAGCATTTTTGTTTAAACGTTTTTTACGTTCAGTCGATGAACGGTTGAAGAGATTTATAGAGTTGATTTTTTTGAGTTTCTAACAAAATGCAAATATTTGTTTATTTATTTCTTTTTGTTTTATTTGTTGTGTTATATTTTATTGGAAAAAGTTATTTTTCATATAAAGTAGTAAAAAAATATTAGATTTATTTTAAAGAATTAAAAGATAATTCTAAACCTTTTTGGACGCCGCTCATGGATATGACTAAATTCCCGTTGTTGGCGTTTTTCTGCCGTTCCAATTCATATTGGAAACACTATAACTACATACCTCTACAAAAATAATTCCACAACATTTCCAACTATTGTTTTGTAGAGCAATTTAAAATATCGCTTAACGCAGTGAAGTATATATAACAAATGTTTAGCGCTGGAGTTAACCGCGCAATATTTTAAATATTTTGAGCATTGGATCGATTAGCTTCTGCATTAATATTTTACATATTGTACAATAAATAAGTATACAATGTGTCCGTAAAGTATGGAATAAATTCATTATTTCTTAAACCAAAAATATTTAGAAAAAAATACTCGGACAAATTAAATGGTGAAGTGAATCGTCAAAATTGTAGATACTGGGCAAGGGAAAACCTTGGATGAGGGAACAGCACACACAGTATCCACAAAAGGTAAATATGAGGGCGGGAATTGTAAGAAATAGAATCATGCACCCTATTTTTTCGATGCAACTGTAAACGGACCGGCATATCTCCAATTTTTAAAGTAGTTATCTCATCCTAACGTTATTAAATTTGTTCCCTGGTAGAATTAATCCAGGAAATGTTGACCAAAGCCTGTGGCATCAACAGGATGGTGCGCCTCCCCATATGCAGCAGACGTCCAAAGGTATCTTGACCAAATATTTCTGAACAGGTGGATTGGTAGATGTGGACCCATCGAATGGCCACCATGATCACCGGATCTTAATCCATTAGATTATTTTCTTTGGGATCATCTAAAAAATTTAGTTTATAAAACCAAACCGGAAAACATTGTTGAATTAAAAGAGAAAATTAGAACAGATATAAACAACATTTCTCAGGAAACTTTAAAGAAGGATCAGCGACAATTTATTCATCGTTTAGGGCACTATTAGCTACAACAAGGAGTACAGTTCGAACATTTGCTATAAATTGTTTTTATTATTAACTAACCGTTAATTCTAGTGACTATTATTTGTTCAAACAAATTAGTAATCTTATATGCAAAATGGATTTCAACTTATCAATTTTAGACCATAAATGTGATACATTTTTGGAATCAGATGTTGATTCAGAATCCAAAAATGGAGAAATATACAGGGTGTTCCGTTAAAAAATAATCGATGACGTCATAATGAGAACAGTGATGACGTCATAACCAAAAAATAAAGGATCAGGTGCGCAATTGAAATTAAAAATTCAAGTACTTACCTGAGGATTTTTTTCTAAATATTTTTGGTTTAAGAAATAATGAATTTATTCCATACTTGACGGATACACTCTATGTGTCATTTCAATATATACTTTGTATTTGTATTTGCAAGTGTACCATCTGGCAGCTTTGTCTTTGTGGAACACTTCCTTTTTTGCTTGTTTATTTACATATTATCATATTTGTTTGTTTGGAACCTTGTATATACTTTATTTTAATAAATAAACTATTTTTTTTTTTTTGTTGTTTTTCGGTTTCCCGACGCTGGACAGTCCTTCCGTGGCCTCCGACGCCTCACGGGATGGGCTGTATTATTATTATTATTATTGTTATAGGTGGTTGGGAGATTATCAGTAATAATATAAGGGTGGAAAGATTATAGAAAAAGGTTTCAAATCGACATATGATATTCTAATTAAAAAAAAGGGACTTGGCCCTGTAGAATCGTCTTGGCTCACCATGTATACTCAAAAATAATATCCGATTATAGACTTATTATTATAGGTGGTTGGGAGATTGTCAATAATAATATAGGGGTGGAAGGACTCTAGAAAGAGGCTTCAAACCGACATATATGGTATTCCATTTTAAAAAAAAGGCACTTGCCTCTGTAATTTCGTCTTGGCTCACGTGTACTTGAAAATAATTTCCGGTTATAGACTTTTTTTATCTAGTTTTTAATCAAATTTCAAACTTTCATAGAACTCGTGTTTTCGAAACCAGACGTACTATTGACTGCAATGACAACCAACAAAATCATTGCAGGATTTACAAGGAGTTAAGTAAGGACAATTTAGGCGAAGCATTGAGACGATAGGTAGATATCGTATATTTAACCACATTATATACAGGTTTGTACATTTGTAGCAAGTCAGACCACAAAATCTTATAGTTAAAAAAAAGATCATTCAGGGTTGATATATATAAATATAAATATACAAAGCACAAATACAAATACATAAGCTATAATGTACATAGTATATCAGTATAAATAAAAACACATATATGACAAACCAGTGCATATACAAACACACATACATACACACATGCACATACATACACATAGGCACATATATACACATATACACACATGCAGGCAACATATACACACATATACATACATACACGCATACATACACAACACATATACATATACACATATACACACATACACATACACACATATACACATACACACATATACACACGTATACATATACACACACACACATATACGCATACATACACCTATGAACACACATAAAACAAAACATTACAAATTAAACTAATTAACAAATTTAAACTAAATATCGATAGTTCTGCTCCACATCAATATAATAAATACAATGCGATTTTAAATGGGTAATCTTTTATCATCTATTATTATTTATCAATTTCTTGTTTATTAGAGTGATGCCCGTAAATAATCTTCAATTGAGTAAAAACAATGTTTTAATATAATACCTCTAACATTGTTTTTAAAACGATTTAAATTTAGTGACTTTACTTCAGGGGGTAGTTTATTATACAAATTAAAATTTAATGAATTACTTTCAGACTTTTTCAGCCTAAAACGAGGTATCCTTAGTAAATTTGCAGATCTTGTACTATAGTTATGTAAATCAGAGTGGGTATCAAAACTACTGACGTTTTTATGTATTCCAATTAGAGAGAAGTATATATGTAAAGATGGTAAAGGCATTATACTGAATTTTAAAATAGTGGTTGGCAGTGTTCCCTATTATTATTAATTCCACTGATTACTCTGACAGCTCTCTTTTGAAGACGAAAAATTCTTATGGCATGACTTGAATTACCCCATAAGGTTACTGCATAAGAAATACGCGAATGAAACAATGCAAAATATGCAGAAAGTAGTGTGTTGAAACCCAATACCAACTTCAATTTGCGTAATAAGAAAATTATACTTGTAAGTATTTTCCCCAAATAGTCAACATGACTATTCCAATTTAAATTGTCTTCTAAAACCCCCAACAATTTAACGCTTTCTCCCTTAGTGATGCTATGATTCGAAGATACAACAAATTTCTGAGATTTATCACCGTTAAGTTTAAGTTTATTTGTAATAAACCATTTGTTAGCAATTTTTTCAATTTGATTTAAACTATCGAGAAGATTTGAACAGTCTCTATTTGAAGCAATTAAAGTTGTATCACCACATTTATACGGCTGGAGAAAATAGTAGATATCGTTTATAAATAATATAAATAGAACTGGTCCCAACATAGATCCTTGGGGCACGCCATGTTTAACATCGCTGAAATCTGAATTTAAGTTATTGATAGTAACATATTGCTTCCTATTTTTAAGATAAGATGTAAAAAGAAGTAGAGGCCAATCTCTTATACCATAATACGATAATTTTCCTAGCAGCAGGTCATGAGGAACACAGTCGAAAGCTTTAGAGAGATCAGACAAAGCGATTCCTGTGTGTTCTTCCTCCTCAAAAGTTCGAATTATGTCACCCACAACTCGCTGTACAGCTTGCGTTGTAGAAAATTTGGAACGAAAGCCAAATTGGCTAGGTAATTTTATTGAATTACGTTCAAGGTGCTGAGACAGTGCCCATTTTAAGAGAATTTCAACTAATTTCCCAAAAATGGGAATAATCGAAATCGGGCGGTAATTGTCCACAAATGTCATGTCACCCTTTTTAAAAAGCGGAATAACCTTAGTTATTTTAAAGGCGTCTGGGAAAAATGCTTCCTCATAGCATCTATTTATTAATGCGGTAAGAGGACACATATACAGACGACATATCGGTAAGCCGGAGTAAATGCATAATGAGCAATCTTCCTTGAACTTTTATTGTTATTTTTAAGTGAGGAATCCATTTCTGATGGTATTCCCGGACACCCTGTATACGTAACACCACGACAGAACGACCTCTATATCTCACCAACATCGACGCACTGAAAATGGTACATTGTGTAAGTATACTTACCAGCTGTTTCATGGTAAAAGGATTCGTTGTGTCCTTTGAACTATTTTTTAGCTCTATTAGCATTTGCATGAAGTCTGGACGCGACACATTATTTTCCTCGCGATATTTTACGGTTTTCGCTACGACATCTGTAAAAAACGCTGATACATCTCTTCTAGAAGACCTCAGACCTGTCAATAAAATAATACTATTTAAATAACATTCAATATTAACACTGAAACAGTTTCTACAGATTCCAACACACCACCGACACACTCGTGACTACATTCGACTCGCGTTTCAATACCAAAGTTGGCATCACCTGGATACGATCAAAATCTGGGGATTTATTAACTTATAAATTCACGGTTTTCAGCATCTCCAGATCCAGGTGATGCCAACTGGCGTCGAGTCTAATACTGAATGTGTTTTGGTGTTTCTGGAAATTTCAGTGTCCTCACATCAAAGGTTTCAGCCCACTTCAAGAGCATTAATATTGCCTTTTATTAATAAACGTGTAATTTATTTCACATCTATTTGTAACACAAAAAACCTCAAAGCATGCCGATCAATTAGTATAATAGGAGATCGGGGCAACATAGGATCATAATTTTCTTAACACGTTGAAAATTACGTTAATTAGTATTTTACACACCATATAGCTGTTTATCACCATTGCATTTCTTCTTATTATTACTTTTATTCAATACCACTTATAAAAATGTCCGACCCTCGTTTGATTGCGTTTAATGAGGGCTTTCGTTTTTAGGTTCACCAATTGGCGCCATCGACGAGTAAGGTACCTGTCAGGAGTTGTTGTTAGGCGCGGAACAAGTTTATAGTGTTTTATTATAATTATTTCGTACACCAGTAAAAAAAACGTGTTAATTATGCATCAGTGTTGTGCAGTTCCATTTTGTTCGGAAACAAAAGACGGACATATGTTTCCGAGAGACAAAACTCGCCTAAAACAGTGGTTGGTAGCGATTCGCAGGGATAACTTTACTTCTTCGGAACATTCGTGTGTTTGTAAGAAACATTTTAATCCTGACGTGGTAAATTCAAGCGCGGTAGCCCTCATTGCGATGCATCCCGGGACTGTTCATTGTTGCCGATATACAAAAATCACCCCCTGATGATACCTACATATGAAACTCATTTATTCTGTTGGGTACGTTTAAAATATTGTATTATCTTAAAAAATGTTAAGAATATGATGAATTCGTATAAATTTGTTATAATAAATTTATTGCATTTATTTAATACTTGAAATTTATCTGATATTTTTAGTAGATTTCGACTCACTGAAACAACTCGACGACGCAGCATCACCAGCAACGGACCATGGAACCGTTGTCTATTGTCGACACACGCTGTTTTAAAATATCGAATACAAGACAGACTACCGATAATATTTACGCGGACCTTGTTATATAGATTTTCAAAATAAAATCTATATATACATTTATGCTCGGCGACTTTGGGCCCCCGTATCTCGAGAACGGCTGATCGGATCGACCTCAAATTTGGGATCTATCCGAATCTCGAGATTTCCAGAAACTTTCCGTCTGTCCGAACTCCCGAACTCCGGAACTCCGGTAGTCCGGAACTCTGGAACTCCGGTAGTCCGGAACACTTTTCTTTGAAATGCGATAACTGTCCCAAATATTGACCGATCGATTTCACATTTTTACCAGAGGTAGACCTCCATGGTCTACATATGCCTATTGATTTTGGGCCGGGTCCGAAAACCGGCAAGTGGGGCAAAAGCGGCCTAACAACCAATTCTTTTACCTTCCTTTGAAATGCGATAACTGTCCTAAATATTAACCGATCGACTTCAAATAGTGGGGCAAAACGGCCTAAAAGCCAAATTATTTTTCTTTTTTTTTGAAATGCGATATCTGTTCAAAATATTGACAGATCGAGTTGAAACTTGTAACAGGGGTATACCTTTACGGTCTACATATGCGTGTTGATTTTAAGCCGGTTCCGAAAACGGGAAGTGGGGCAAAAAAAATAAGAATTTTGATTTTTTTTGAAATGCAATAAATGCCCCAAATATTGACCGAATTGGTACAAATATAGGCATATTAGCATAAGACTCAATAAAATGGATCACAAGGAACCGATTCCGACTATTCACGAACTGCTCCGATCATTCCCGAAGGCGTTATAAGCACTTTTAATAGCGTCTTAAGAAATTAAAAAGGGCAAACGAGTTTCAAGGGTGTTAACAGCCGCCGAGGCTACAGATTTAACCGCAAAACACGAACTGGACCCGAACCTTTTCGAAGTCACCCGAAGATACCCGAAGGCAAATGGGGCTTGCGGGTATCATTTTTGATAAAAACGAATACGAGGAACCGATTCCGAGCATTCCCGAACCGCTCCGATCATTCACGAATGCGTTTTAGGCAAGTTTAACAACGATTGCAGGAACCGAAAAACAAATTCAATTTCCGAGGGACTTGACACGTACCCAGGCCGCACTTTTAACCGAAAAAAACCGAAATCGGTCCGAAGATATCCGAAGTCACCCGAGGTTACCCTTACGCGATCCAGGCTTGTGGGGTATCGCTTTCGAAGTAATCGGACCCACGGAATCGATTGGAATCACTCCGACTGATCACGAACCGCTCCGATCATTCTCGAAGGCGTTATAAGCACTTTCAATAGCGTTTTAAGAAATTAAAAAGTGCAAGCAAGTTTCAAGGTTGCTAACAGCCACCGAGGTTATTGTTTTTATCTCAAAACCCGAACTGGACCCGAACCTTTCCGAAGTTACCCGAAGATACCCGAGGTCAAGCGAGGCATGTGGGGTATCATTTTCAATAAAACCGAACATAAGGAAGCAATTTCGAGCATTCCCGGACCGCTGCGATCATTCCCGAACGCGTCTTAGGCAATTTTAACAACGATTGCAGGCATCGAATAACAAATCATTCTGGAACCGATCCGATGTACTTTGTCCATCTTCTGAAAATCTATATGGCATCTTCACCGCAGCGGTGAATGTGCCTCACTTGTTCTATTAAATATGAGGTAGGTCGGATCGCGACAGAGTGGTATTTTATGAACTACCTTATTTTATTTTGTTACCGCCTAATTTAAATCGTGATTAGATTTTTTATGGTTGTTTAGTGTCTGGTCTTTTCAAATATTGAATTATATTTAGATTTAGCCAAGGCGTTTGATACGGTGTCCCATGATGTATTAATTAACTAGAAGATTATGGAAAACGAGGAAGTAGATAGGCAAATAGAGTTCTCCGACACTTATCATGGGAAGAGTTCTCCGACACATGGGGAAGTATGGTAATAGAGTATCATGACATGGCGAGGTTATTTCATTGAAAGTAGGTCGCGCTACAATGGTGAAATTTTCATTGAAAGGTAGGTCACACTGCAAAAGGGAAATTGGAATGCCATCTGGGGGTCACGGCCATTTCTGGGATCGCGCGGCAATGGGGAATTATGGACCTGTTTAGACTTGTCGGTCTGGACTGTTTCATTATGCAAATGACTTTTCGTTTTCATCATATAAAAGTTTCAGCCACGTTTACATAAATCGAGGAATAGGAATAAAAAGTATGAGGTAAGTTTTATTACATTGTTTATTGAAAATATATTCTCATTTGATTCTTCGAGCGGAAGTAACATTGACTCAAAATCACAATAGAGAATAAAAGGTACTTTTTCTTTGTGAGTGTAATTTTTGAACTCTAAAAATTTATATGATGGAAATGATATTTTACAATTATTAATTTTCTGGCAATCCGTGATATGTAAATTAAGTTTTTCCTGACTAGTAAAATAATTCAAACACCCATCGCAAATAAATAACTTTCTATTACCTTTTTTTACCTGACTCGATACCAGTCTAGATACATCTTTAATCCAGCAATAGTGATATCAGTGGCGGTCGGTCCATGGAAGCAAGGGAAGCAGTGCTTCCCCTGGGATTATTAAAAAAAACACATAATTAGAACCTAATTATTATTTATCACATATATTAATCATTAAAATTTACTTTTACCCAATTTCAATAGACACGGCCCTTCTTTTCAGCAGCTGAGATAATGTTGCATGATAAAACCGTAACGATGACGCACTCGATTAATCGAGCCAACACGAACTCGCGCGACTTCTATATATGTAAGCAGAGACAACTGTCTCTGATGTAAGTAACTTCTTGAAATGCATCCCATCCCACTTCATAATCTTGATATCTAAGCTGTATAGCATCGTAATACGTTTTATTTTATAGATTTTAATATTATACTTAATATTAATCTTCCTAGTATTATTCTCAGCTTTTGTGCTATATTTGTAAAAACTTTTTTTGGTGTTTCTAAACCTATGGTGCGGCGTCAAGTGATTTTTAAAACGTTGAATATTAGTGCGCGTGTAAGCTGACTTAGAATTACTTATTAAATTTGTAAGCTGGTCCTAGCACTGTGGAAAATATTATTTGCG
Organism: Rhamnusium bicolor; assembly: GCA_029963845.1. Classification (NCBI taxonomy): domain Eukaryota; kingdom Metazoa; phylum Arthropoda; class Insecta; order Coleoptera; family Cerambycidae; genus Rhamnusium; species Rhamnusium bicolor. Next base: position 61,960 of record JANEYF010001438.1, on the reverse strand, counting down.
TTTGTGTGGTGTGTAATTTGTTGAAAAGGGGATTTTCAACATATTCGTTTCAAGATAAACTGGATATTATATATTATTAGAAACGGGAAACCAACACCTGATTTAAAACTCTTAAAAACGAAAGTTAAATCATGTTATAGGTACTTTAATATTGAAGTGTACAGTGCTAATCAGTGGTTAAGGGGTTGTGAAAATGTGTGTAAATTGTTTTGTTGGCCATGTGTACTGTTCACAAATGAAAAAGGTGTTTGGAATAAAAATGGCTTTTCAGATTTAAACAACATTCACAAAGTGACAAAAAGGCATGGTAAGTGTGAAACTCATTTGTGAGCGGTGCTAAAAGAATAAACATTTGGAAAATCACGAATTGAGCATTCATTAGATCAGCAGTTGAAAGAAAGTGTTAAAAAGACTTATTGACATTGTTTGTTTTCTCGGCGAAAATGAACTTAGTTTTAGAGGTCATACTGAATCTCAGAGCGTTGCTAATAGGGGCAATTTTATCAATTTAGTTGATTTATTAGCAAAATACGATAAGATTTTAAGTAACCATCTGGAACACTCCACGATATTTCGCAGTACATCAAATCATATTCAAAATGATTTGATTCAGTCGATAAGCAATATTGTTTTAGAAAAGATCAAGCAAGAAATAAAAAAGCTCCTTTTGTTGCAGTTATGTTAGATGAAACAACCGATATTACGAATATTAGTCAGTTGTCAATCGTAGTACGCTACATAAATCCAAATGGGAAAGTCCAAGAGCGCTTTTTAGGATTTTTAGACGTAACAACGGCATGAACGGCCGCAGCTTTATATACTATAGTTTGTCAGATAGTCGATGATCTACAGTGTGGTGCTGAACTTATCGCTCAAAATTATGATGGGGCCGCTGTAATGGCTGGTGAATTGGGGGGCCTGCAGGCCAAAGTAAAAGAGACTTTTCAGAATGCATATTTGTACATTGTTTTGCGCATCGATTAAATTTAGTTCTAGCTCAATCTGCAGCGTGTCTTAAAGAGTGCAAAGTATTTTTTTTCAAGTATTAGTGGAAGGGCTGCCTTTTTTTCAAAATCATCAAAACGGACACGAGAATAAAAACTTTTTCAAGAAATTTAACCAGTGAAGAGCGGCTTTCAAAATTGTCCCTGTTGACAATAGAAAGTGACTTTGTGAAGGAGATGTCCCAAAATTCAAACTTTTACGACGAAGTTATTTCCGACATCGCAAAAAAGGAGAGGCGGATTAAACTACATTGTAAATAGGTAGGTATGTGCATGTTAATTACTAACTAGCTGGCTCAATTTATAGTTGGCTAGAGAGTGCACGATGGCTAGTGTGACTGAACAAACTCTCTATTTCGTTGCGGGTTCAATCCTCGCCACCGGCGCTGGCAATGTCGGTGGATATGGTTGTGTGTCTGCGTTTTTTTCATAAGTGTAACCCTCGTCCGTGCAACTTCGGCTTAGGAATCGGGGGTTGTCTAATTTTTGTGGTGTTTTTATGTTTTATGTTTATTGAGGAGTGGCGGTCCTACAAGTGTACTTTTTCTAGATATCATAAGTTTGCAGCTTTCGACATTTGCTTTAAAATGAGTATACGGAAGCCACGCCCCTTTTCTTAAAATAATTTTTGCCTCGCTTCGCTCGGGGTCTCGCGCTACCCATCACTCTATATCACAAACTGCTTCCCCTGTATCAAAACTCACCGCACGCCCCTGAGTGATATGCAATATTAACTTGTTCATCATTTTCATTAAGTGCTTCGTAATCGTTTAACTTAGCAAAATATTCATTTTGAATCAAAAGTAAATTAACATGTTTGTCTAATTTAGTTTTAGTTGCTCGAGCTGGAGCTGTAGTGAAAAACACTCTGTCATTTACTATGTTCAATTCCAATATATAAACATTAACTGAAATCTTGTTTAATTTTTCAAATTTGGGTATTTGCCTCATTGTCATAGGAAATTCTATATCTGTAATATTTAAAACTGTTGAATAATGAGGATAAGAACTAGTTCTGCTAGAATTACTGTTAGAATTAGCAGGATAGAGTGCAGATACTATTGCCCAAGCGAAGCATACCTGATCAGTGTTAGTAATATTTATGCAAGCTCGTTTCAGAGAAATCTCTTTCGGCAGCTTAATATAAGATGACACTGAATTCCCTATCTCAAATTTGTTAATATTAATTTCTAATGAAATTATTCTTTTTAAGGCCCCCAACCGCTATCGCGCTCTTGAAACTCCTCTAATTTTACTAAAATTTTATCAATTACATGCTCCTGAAACCACTCATTTATAATGGTACTAGTATCAATAACTGCATTTTTTGTATTAAAATATTTAAATTCTAATATGTCCTCATCGACTTTATTTTTAATAAATTCTCCGCAAAAACAGGCGTTTACTTTAACTACTTTAAAATTCTAGCAATTCGGGTTTTAAAAAGAAAAATTGCATCTTAAAAAAATTGAAAGATATCTTTATGTTTCAAATTTATAATAATACCAGAACGCACCCGACTCGAGAATGCCGAAATTATATCTTCCCATTTCACTCTATCACTACGTTTTTCCGATTTACGTTAATAATCAAAATCGTACCCAATACGGTTTTGGCGGTCAATTAATTCTTTCATTAACACACGAAATCTTTTCAAATGCCCTATATTAGTTTGTAACTTTCTAAGAGTAGCATTAAAAATGATACCATCTCGTATGGCTGCATTGCATAACCTAATATGACGATTAACATGTTTAATCCAAATATTTGTCTCCTTCTTACAAAAATCAGAAGATAATATATTAAAAGCTGATTTAAAATTTTTAATAAGTTCATCACTTACCGCAGCTATTGCTTCAGATGTCATATTTATTTCTAACCTTGGAGCTTATTAAAATACTAAAATTATTCTTCTCTTGTGTCCACAATTTCAAACTGGTTGGCGGGCTGGGGCTTACCAACTTCTTTTGTTCCCCGGTATATCAATGAATATTTCAGAGTAGTGAACTTTTTTATATTAGGCTTTAAATAGTCTGTTACTCTCTTCGGCAGAAAAACAGCTTTATCCTCCAATTCCACAAATATAGACTCTCCAAATTTTCCTTTAGTCACCTTTAGACTTATTGTAGGGTGAGGAGCATCTAGGGGCAGCTCAGATAATTTTACCAGGGGTTTATTCTCTATAAGCCCAAATGTATTAAGCTGTTTTAAATCCATTTCTATAATTTTTTACAATTTAAAAAAACAAATGTTTAAATAATACTCAGGGTACTTACTTTTTGGTTGAGGAAAGTTTGAAGCGAATGTTGAATTGAGTTGCCTTTTTAACTACTGTTCACAAGGTATCTGACAATTGCATATAAATAATTTTTCTTTTATAGAAAATCCCCCAATCGTATATTATATTGTGAATGAAAAAAACATCCGTCTGGCTTTCAAAAAATCTTACTGCTATATATTTTTTTATATTCCATATTTATTAAGATATCAGATGATAATTACAGGTAATTATAGGTAATTCACACACATGCACACACCCATACGTGGTATTTAGGTTTTTAAAACTAATAGAAAGAATGATACATACTTCTTTTGGTCCGTTCAACGAAGTATGATTTGAATACATAAGCTGTTGAATGCAAGGACACATTCGTTATATGGCTAATAAAAACATTGACCTAGGTCGTTAAAGATTCACTTTTCATGTACCATAATACTCAAAAAATTGTATGTGCAGATTCAGAAATTGTACTAAACTTGGAACTGTAGAATTTGTAAATTAGATCAATAAATTATATACTATATTTTTTTTCAGTCCAGACCGACAAGTCTATACAGGTCCATAATTCCCCATTGCCGCGCGATCCCAGAAATGGCCGTGACCCCCATGATGGCATTCCAATTTCCCTTTTGTAGCGTGACCTACCTTTCAATGAAAATTTCACCATTGTAGCGCGACCTACTTTCAATGAAATAACCTCGCCATGTCATGATACTCTATTACCATACTTCCCCATGTGTCGGAGAACTCTTCCCATGATAAGTCTCGGAGAACTCTATTTGCCTATCTACTACTCGAGGAATTCCAATCAACCTTATCAGAAGTTATCTGGTTGATCGAGAACAGTGTGTCAAAATCGGTGAAACAAAAAGTTTTTTCAAGAACACACCATTGGGAATCCCACAAGGTACAGTTCTTGGACCTGTACTATTTAATATGTATGTAAATGAGTTGCTAAATTTAAATATTGATGGTAAAATAGTTGCTTATGCCGATGACACTGTTCTTTTGATCGAGGATATCTCCTGGGGAGACGGTCGCTTACAAAGCGATGGTAGAATTTTCAAAAGTACGACAGTGGTTTTCCAAAAATTCATTAACATTAAACATAAATAAAACTAAATTCATGTGTTTCAGTCTCCACGACAAGTATATTCCACAAATTAACTTCTCTAAGAAGCATGCAAAAGTAGATATGCCTCCAAATAGAGGAACTAGATTAATAATCCTATATTGTGGTACTGAAAAAGGATGGGTTCCTAGTTGCCTTAAACTTAGTGAAAAAAAATTAGAGGATTCAAGCGTTGACTACCACCAAAATATGAATTCTGATATTTTCGAGGAGTGGTTCAGAGAATCATTACTTCCAAATATGGAATAAAATAGTGTTATAGTTTTAGACAATGCTCTATAACTACTCACGACGGTTTCTGGAGGTGGAGTCGGCTTCCAGGTTCGCTTTTATTTTTTTATTTTTGTATTTTTATAAAGATTTTAAAACAAATTAATTTGATTAAAAGTTAATCGTTTTAAACTATAATTAGTTTAATTATTTTATTGTTATAAATGAAATATTGATTAAGAAAGAAAATATATTTCTGTACATCTTCTATATCTAATTCTATTTGGAATAATAGGCATTTTTATTTTTGATTTTTTGAATAGCCACTGAAAACTCTGGTTAAGGAGGCAATGCAAAAATATAAAAATGCCACCAAAGATCTTCAGGATACGCAGCCAAGAAGTATCATCTAAGCTGCGTGGAATGTGCTGGAAAATTTAAAAAAATTTGAATCCGGGAAAAATGTCTTCGTGTTACTTGACAAGGAGAAATATATTGTTATTGAGAAAAATAGGCAATTATTATTGCCAATTATCAAAACAATTACATTTTGTGGTCGAAACAATTTACCGCTACGAGGACACTCTGAAGAAGGTTCAATGAATATCGATGACACGAAGGCCAAAGCACTGTCGGTACTCAAGGCATTTTAGAGCTTTACTTGCATTTAGAATGGAATCTGGAGACACAATTTAGTACAACATTTCCAAACAGTTGAAGAAAATTCCACAATGATTAGCGGAAAAATACAAAATGATTTGATTTATGCACTTGGAGAGGAAATGAAGAATTCCATTTTGCAAAGGATTAAAAAAGCCAAGTTTTATGCAATTTTATTGGATGAAACTTACAGATTGCTCAAGAAGGAACAGTTAACCAAATGTATGTAGTTATGAGTGTTTTGCGATTCGATTAGATTGTTGGTTTTTTGGAAATAAAATCCACTACCGGACTTGCTATTAAAGAAACAATTCAACAGGAGTTATAAAGGAATAAATATGGGCTTAAATTTGACAAACCTTCGGTGTCAGGGTTACGATGGAGAGTCAAATATGGCAGGGGCAAAGAGTATTTTCGACGACCAATATTTAATATATTTATAGATCACTTTATACAAGAACTAGAAAGCAGATTCAATGAAAGACTACTGGGTATCAATTCCACTAGAAGGCTCAATATCAGCAAAACTGCAAAAGTATTCTGTACAAGAAATTGTCAAAGCGGGAATGATATACGAAAGTGACAAAATGAGTGAAGGACAGTTCAAGGCTGAAATTTTGCAGTGGAAAAAAATATAGGAAGGGAAAAACAGACCTTCAATCAAGTGCGGTGGAAGCCCTTTCCTTCTGGAATGACTTTTTCCCTGCAATAAATACTCTGTGTACTATATTTGCCACTCTTCCTCTCTCCACTGCTACAGCAGAAAGAAGTTTCTCTACAATTAAACGTTTAAAAACATATTCACGGTCTACCATGTTGGAGGAGCGATGGTCTAGCTTTATTAAACATCCATAAGGACATAGATATAAGATGACAATAAAGTCATTGATAGGTTTGTCACGACAAAACCAAGAGGGATGCAATTGAAAGACTGATCAAATATAAACGATTCAATTTCAATTCAATTTATTAGGTAGAGTAGTAGAATAGTACAATGTTATTACACTTTGTGGTAGACTATAACCTAAAATATATTAGAATTACAATATACAATACATATAATAGTAAGTAACACATGTAAATCGACATTACCAGGCCGAGATGAAATCACCTAAGCACAAAATGCTTGTTTTGTGAATTTCATGTCTTCCTGGTTGATGAGTAAATTAATTGTATAATTTTTTATATTAAAATAGAAATGAACAGAGAGAGATAGGAAAATATTATAGCTATTAATTGACAAAACGAAACTGAGGATTTGTACCAGCAACACAAGGCCACAGATTTAATCTGTGACACGGCAGTAAGTGAGTACGTACTATAATACTAATATACTATGATTGGGAAGATAAATGTCTTATATTATTTCAACTTAGTTCGAAGATATCAAACTTATTATGGTCGAGTTTTCCATTTAATGCAGGATATTCTTTATAGAATCATGATTTTGGGTAATAAATTTTTTATTTCAACTTTGTATTTATTAAACTTTCCTATGGTTTTTAGATACAGTGGTAAAATATTGTATAACTTTGGTCCGAGACAGTAGACAAATCTATGTGTATGGCTTTTTTTGACTAATGGCAATCCTATAGACCTATTTTCTGTAAACCTGGTTTCATATCTAGAATGGGCTGGTGAGGGGTTCTTGTCATACATGTGTAATAAACAGTGATAAGCAGAGATTTCTTATGTTGAATACGTCAGCGTCTTTATATAATTGTGTAGAGGAATAGAGTTTTTTTTTTCTTTAAAATTATCTTTAGAATACTATTTTGCGCTGTTTGCTGAATATTCATTACATTATTACGTAACCCCCCATCCCCAGATAATAATACAATATCTAATCAGTGATTTTACTAGCGATTTATATATAGTCATCAGATATTTCCTATCTAATATATCCGTTAAAGTAAAGAATTTATGCGTAAGTTGTCTGATTTTTTTTGTGACATAAGTAACATGTTCGTCCCATCTTAGATGATGGTCAAGCATAACTCCTAAATATTTGATGGTACTGGATTTTCCAATTTTGGAGCAACTACAATTTATTTGTTGTAAACATGTATTATTATGTATATGCTGTAATTCTCTAGTAGGTTGATCGGTAGCTAATAAGGTGAATGTTAGGAATTTAGTTTTTTGAATGTTTAAGCTCAATAAACTAAAGTTTAGCCACTTAGAAATCAGAGTTAAACTTTCTTCTGCATTGCTATATACTGTGTTCATGAATTTTTCCCAAATACAATGGCAGTGTCATCAGCATAAGATACTAAATGGCCTTGAAATTGTTTTAATTTTGTAATGCTGTTAATATACAGAAGGAAAAGTATTGGACCCAATACAGTCCCTTGTGGTACACCCATGGTGATGTTGAGCGAGTCACTGTATACGTCATGAATTTTTACGCATTGTCTTCTATTTGTGAGATAATGTTCTATTAGACATAGTGTAGGTCCACGTATACCATTGGTTTGGAGTCTATTTAGTAACAGTTGATGTGGCACGGTTTCAAAAGGTTTAGCTAAGTCGAGAAATACAGCCATGCTTTTTTTTTATTTGTCTAGGTTTGTTACATTTGCTTGTGTTAAGTCCATCACTGCATGCTCCGTACCTATATTTTTTTTAAAGCCAAATTGTCATTTGTGATCACATCATGATTACCAAAAAATTCCACCTATATATAAGCAATGAACACAAATTTTACTGTTCAGTATTCCCTGTACTCTTGACAAAGGCCTAAAAAGCCGAAACACGTGTAGAGTTTATAATAAAATATTTTTGAAACATTAAAAAGCAAATTTCGTTCATATATTTAAAATATATATAAGTGTATGGATTTTATTACTTTAGCTGATATCCCGTCTGGTCCAGCTGAAGAGTTATTTTTTGAACTGCTAATTATTTCAATGATTTCATTTTCTTTTACAGGTTTAAGGAATATCGATGATAGCATGGAATCATTTTCTAGGATATTATTAGGCAGGTTATCAATTTTTTTCAATTCTTTCAGACATTTTTGTGCCAATATTTATAAAATAATCGTTAAAAACATTAGCCTTTTCTATATTACTTGTTACTTCTAGTCCTTCATCATTTAATATATTGATGTTTTTAATTTGTTTATGTATTGCCGTCGAATTTGAGACACTATTTACAATTTCTCAAATTTTTTTACAATTTGCTTGTGTATCTGCATGCTGATTTTTATAATATTGATTCTTGACATCTCTGATTAATTTAATCAGCATATTTCTATATTCTGCATGTTGTTTCTTAAGTTCAAGTGAGTAATTTTTTATTAACCTTCTTTTTTAGGTAGACCCTGTGCCTAATAGAATTTATTAATCCATCAGTTATCCACGGCTTTAATTTGTAGAATTTGTTTTTGACAATTACAGATTTTGAGGATTTTTTCATTACCGTATGAATTTTATTAATAAAAATATTATAGCTGTCTTGAGTTTGAGTACATTTTATTACTTCTAGCCAAGTTTCCTGTTCTAATATATTTTTTAATTTTTTTAAATCAATTTTACTAATTACTTTATTTTTTTGACTCTTTATTACATGTGTCATTATTAAGAAATTCTAAAACTACTGATGTGATGTAGTGGTCGGTAACATCTGATTCAATAATCATAGGATTGATTTTGGTGCAAGTATTAGTATGATTATTCTGCCTAATAAATATATGATCTATGATACTTTGTTAAGTTTCCGTTACTCTCGTACATGAGTTTATATATGTATGATATATACCCATTCTCTGTCAACATATTTATGTAATTATTCACCTCTATTGAATTTGTATCACGCAAATTAATGTTAATATCTCCTAGAAATATTTCAATTTTATTTTTATATACTTCAGTGATGAATTGTCCTAGTTCGGTTATATAAGTGTTCAGGTTTGTGGACGGAGGTTTATAGGAAGCAACGAAACCTATACTGACTTTATTTATTTCAATTGAGAATCTTAGTAACTTAGTTTCAGTCAGTGCGAAATTGACCACATTAGCAGGAATATTATTTTTGATATAGACTATTACTCCATCATTGTGATTATAGTTTGATTCGTTGTAATAAATAGTAAAATTAGGAATATTAAAGCAACTTACCGCATCCACGTTCCATGTTTCTGAAAGGGCGATAATGTCGATATACTCGTTTATTGTCTCTACGTATATTAAGAATTCCTCAAAATTTTTTTTTACTTCTTAAGAAAGTTTTTTTATGTCACAAATAGATGTGAAATAAACTATATTTATCCACAGGGTGTCCCAATAGTGCGGAAAAGTCCACGTCCGGCCTTCTTGAAAGACTTAAATTATACAGGGTGACTGACTACAGCGGGGCATCTTAAAGGTCATTTTTTAAATGGAACACCCTATATATTTTTACATTTTTGAATTCAGCGTAAAATTACCTTTCCAAGACCTCCAGATTTGTGGTTTTTGATGTGCAGTTGCTAAGTTATTCGGAAAAGTATGAACATTTTGTTCTGAACAAGGTTTGACATAATTAATTCGCTGTATGTGTATTACTACTAATTAAGAAGATGTATTTTGCAATTATGTTGACAAGGGATGTAATACAACGACACAATCACCAAATATTGATTCTTGTGATATAAGGTGTCTTTTACGTTAGTGCTAATTTAGGACATTTTAAGGTACATTTTCTCAATATTTTGAAGTAATGTATTGTTGTGTTTTTTAATTGGCCCGTTAGTTCTCTATAATTTTTGTGAATAATGTTTAAGCCTGGACAAGCGATGGTAGATTCAGGGTCGGACGCAATACCAATGCCACCGCGCGCTTGTTTACGATGACGATGACACGACACAATTCAGTTGTTATCTGTCGGTCGATGCATAGAGTACTAATAAATAATAAATAATGTTGAGCGTAAAGGGTAGAAAATGACCGTACGCTGATAAAGTGAATACATTTATCGGTGAATTTCCTGATTTATTCTATGATGGATGTAAAATAATTTGTAAAGTTTGTGATCAAGACTTAATGTGCTGGAATAAATACGGCTGCAAAATTCATGTCAATAGTAACCGGCATAAAAATAAAAAAAATGGCGTGTCTTCTTTGGAACCTCAGTTTATGTTTGATTTACTGTTAATGCTGATTGCCTGTAATGTTCCCCTGCGCATATTGGATAAACCAGCATTTCGGGAGTTCTGGAATAAATACAATCCCCAGGTGAATTTACCAAGTCGTTCATCGTTACGTAGATATGTACAAATTGTTCGTGAAGACATTGTAAATAGGATTAAATGTGCATTAAAAAATATACGGCTGTGGTTATGTGTTGACGAGACGATAGATTGTAAAAAAAAATTTCTATTTTAAATGTTATAGTACGTGTACTCGACCCTGTTAAACCAACATTTCCACTTTTACTAGCTAGCAAAAGACTAACTGCGTGTACTGGCGAAACAATTACGCGGGTGGTGTTGGAGACTTTCGAAAAAATTGAACTGTCAACAAGTCAAGTGTTGATGTTTGTGACCGACGGTGCTGCGACAATGCGTTTGGTGGGCCGTTTTCTTCAAAGAGACGATTGCATGTTTTTACATGTTACGTGTAAAGTGCATGCGTTCCATCTTGTAGCAGAAACAATTCGAAAATGTTTTTCAGAGGTAGATGCATTAATAGCAAATACAAAAAAAGTATTTCTCAAATCTCCTAAACGGCTTCGAGCATTTCACACATTGTGTCCTGGTATTCCGGAACCACCAGAGCCGATTCTTACACGTTGGGGAACGTGGTTGAAGGCAGCTTTTTATTATGCTGAATATTTTGAACAAATAAAAGCTGTGATACTATAGTTCAACCCTAAGGAGGCTGCAACTATTAAGGAGAGCCAGACAAGCTTTCAACATGTTTTCCTTCAAACAGATTTAAAAACCATTTATAACAATTATAGAGGACTACACGACGCAATAGAAAAAATTGCAAAATACTTCGTTGTCGTTAGTGGAATCGCTGCAAATAGTGGACGACGTAAATACACAGCTACAGACTATAAATGACGCAAAAAATAAGCCCGTTATTGACAAATTCGAGAGTGTATTACGGAAAGATCCTGATTTTACCAAATTAAGACAAATTTGTGATGGTGCATCTACAGCTGCGTTGAGTTCACAGAGTGTTTTACTTATGCCTGTAATACTTCCATAGATGTCGAACGGTCTTTTTCAAAATACAAACATATTTTTTCACCACAGCGAACATCGCTTACTGAGACAACTGTAGAAACATATCTGATGTTACACAGTTATTATAGAAGTGCTCCAGTTTGTGATAACGATAAGCAAGCTACTTCATAAATCTGCTCAAGAAGGTGAGTTTTGTACATATTTTTATAAAGTGTACCAGTATTAATAAAATTTATTTCCATTTATTTTATTTATTTATTTATTTATTTATTATTAGTTATCACTTAGATGTACAATGTACATGTGTGAACGTCATTGAAAAGTTTAATAATAATGTGCAGCACTAATCTTACAAAATATAAGGAAATACATAAAAAAGAATTTAAAGCTAACGAAATAGTACAAAAACATACATCACAATATATAAAATATTTTTTGTTCTTATTATTGTACTTATTCAAGTATGATATGATGCATACCCAGTACGTCTCTGTAGGATTAATGACCTTGGCCAGGCTTAATAATGTTTTACACCTAAAATCGATATTTCCAGAGATATTTTTACTTTATGGTTAAAAACCGTTAAATTATTATACTTCTTTTATTTCTAACTAATCTTGTAGTCACGATTTTGACATAAAGGGAATAATTGAGAGTGGCGTCAACTTTTTTTCTGGGTGCGTCGTGGTTGCTACGGTAGTATTTTTTCAGAGTTTAATTAAATCACGTTTTAGTCTATATTAAAAATTTATAAACAATCGTTTAATACTACAAAAAAGTTGACATAAATAATATGAACCGAAAATATGGCATCAAGTAATACAAAAATTGGTGCTATTTTAAAAATTCAAACCTAGTTTGAACCTAATTTAATCAAATAAATAATACCTATCTTAGATAGAAAAATACTTGTCTTTGGAGACTTTAATGTACCACTCTATGTTAACAATGAAAATAATGATAGGAAGACCAATATAATTACTAACTTTGCAACCTTCTCCAATATACAACAACATAACAATATACTCAATAATTCAGGCTGCGCCACTTGCAACAGAGGATATTTTCAATGAGCTATTCTGGTCAAAACAAAGCTGCTCTTAAAATGCACAAACTTTACATCCCCCTAATAATCAGAAACCCTACCCCTACAATTTTAGGAAAGCCAAAGAGCTGGGTACTCTATATAAAGCTATCTCTGAAACCGATTGGTATAATCTACAAAACCTTTCAAATATCAGCTCTTGAAGAATTCTACAACATGCTTCATTACATCATAGATCAACACGTTCCTCAACACAGAACATATAAAAGGATTTAACCAAAATTGTATACCAGTGAAATAATCAATAACATCAAACAGAAAGACAAATTTATAAAGTCTATTTGTTTCCAAGATAGACTGAATATAAGCCACTGGATACTGATATAAACACATGCGAGCAGCTTGCACGTTCGCCGTAAACGATAGAACTGAACAGGACCGGATTTAGAACTACAACAGCATTATACCATTTATTTTGTAATTAAACATTTACATTTTCTAACGTATTTTTTTATTTTGTATCGTATTTTAAACAACCCGGACACAAAACAGTAACAATAACGATGGACAAATAAAAATTAAATAAACCAAATAACTGCTCTATTATACACGACGTGCCTGATTACAATTCTATAAAATAGGCGGTGTTCGTCTTCCTCGATTTTATTGTCGGTAGACCAATAGAAAAACGAAACGTTCCACGGATCTGATCACGTGAACATCACGCTCATCTTTATGTTTTTTGTCCAGTCTATCTTGAACATAAATAGACTTTAGGAGTCCTAACTTAGTTCTAATGTAAAAAGACCCCCCCCTCCCGTATAATAATAATCAATATTTGGTGGTTGTGTCCTTGAAGTACATCCCTTATTTACATAACTGCAAAATATATCTTCTTAACTAATAAGTAATAATAATAATAATAATATTTATTTATTTGCCCAACAGAAAATCCACTTACAGGACAAAATGTATGAAATACAATAAAAAAGAAATTATATTATAACGACACATAGTAGACTTAACTTAAACAAAGTAATACATATAACTATAATAATATAGCACTGGAGGGTGACAATAATATAATAATGACAGCAGTTTAGATCGAGTTATAATAATAATTGGTATTCAATAAAGTAGGTAACATAATAATAATGGTGGGATAGTTAAGCTATCGATGAAAGTGTCTACGAATGGTTTCTTTTAAGGATAGAACTGAACAGAGATTAATATCACACAGATCAGATATAGAGTTAAAATTATGTGACATAACGTATATAGGCGACTTTTTAATGACATTGGTTCTTGCATTAGGTGTGTAAAAAGTGATATTTTGTCTGGAATTGAAAGTTGGTACCCTAAAATTAAGGAGTTAAAGAAGTGGTGAGCAGTCAATTTTATTATGAAGCAGATTGTGGAGAAAAATTAAACTATTCATAATCCGTCGAGTCTTCAATGATGACATCTCGAATCTGGATAAAAGTAATTCGTGGTTGAAGCCTCGACTAGGATATATACGATCATTTTTTAAGCTAAGAATTTTAAAAATTTTCTGTTGCGATAGATTCGAGATATGTTGACTGGTTCTCATACCAATTGGGTACCAAATTAGAGATCCATACTCCAATTTGGAACGTACAAGTGAATAATAAAAAACATTCAATGCAGCGTCATTACTGAAAGATTTACAATTTCTCACAATGAAACCAAAATTTTTGAGATATAGTTCTAGATTGTTAATGTGTTCGGCAAAAGATAATTTATTATCAAACAGTATGCCTAAATCTTTTGTTGAATTTTGTCTATCTAACACTTGGTCATTTAGAGAATACTTATATAAAATTGGCTTGTTCATTCGTGAATAGCTTACAACTTTACACTTAGATACATTTAGATTAAGTTTGGAAGTAGTACACCATTCTATAAGCAAGTTAACCTGAGATTGTAAGAATAAGCAATCCTGTATTGTGTTAATCTTAGCATATATTTTTAGATCGTCTACAAACAGGAGCTTATCACAGTCAATCACTTTAGTGACATCATCAATAAAGAGAAGAAATAAAAGCGGTCCAAGATTGGATCCTTGCGGAACTCCAGACGTAGCCGTATACATATCCGACTTAAACCCATTGTATGCTATGTACTGTAATCTATTATCCAAGTAGAAAATAAAGAATTAATCAAACTGCAGGAAAACCCAAAATATGCGAGTTTAGACATTATAATAGAATGATTAATAGTATCGAAGACCTTTGAGAAATCCGTATATACCACGTCCACCTGTCCCTGCGCATCTAAGGTTTCCGATATTTTTTTTCGTAATTAGGGCTAAATTAGTTAAAGTTGAGCGCTGCTCCATGAAACCATGTTGATCAATTGAGAGCGATTTTTTTACTGAAGGATAGACGTGATTGTATATGGAAATCTCGAGGACCTTCGCGAAATTAGACAAAATTGTAATGGGCCTGTAATTTGCTAAATTACTTTTATTACCATTTTTTTAACACTGGACAAATTCTGGCTAATTTCCAACAATTTGGAAATTGAGACGTACGTAATGACAAATTAAAAATTATAGCCAACGATTTAATAAAAACTCCAGAGTAATCCTTAACTAAATAACTTGGAACTAGGTCGTGACCGGCTGTCATTTTATTTTTTTAATTTCTTTATTGAAGTAATACACATACCTATAGCGAATTAATTTGTTAATACCGTTTTCGGACCAAAATTTTCATATTTTTTCAATAACTCGGCAACACCACACAAAAACTAAAAATCTGGAGGTAGTTGAAATGATAATTTTACGCTGAATTCAAAAATGTAAAATATATATGGTGTCTCATTTAAAAAAAATGACCTCGCAGATGCACCGCTGTAACCAGTCACCCTGTATATTTCAACTTTTAGATATTGAACTTTTCTGCACGTTTAGGACACTGCATATCTTACCAATCTTTCTTGACAGTTCTGGTAAATTACTTATAAAAATAAGTCTAATCTTCCGTAATATCCCAGCTGTAAAAAATTTTCTGCCCATCCTTGGAAAATCGGCGTCGGGGTCCGTGAAGCTGTTGCAGTCGATTCCGAAGGCACAAGATCCTATGACGTCAACTGTGAAGTTAGCTAGAAACTGAAATTGTATCGTTTATTTTCACCAAAGCAAATTTCGATAATGCGACTCTCAAGGTCGATAAAACATCTGTACAATATTAAATTAACCGAGATATTCCAGTCTGATGATTTGTTATGTCAAATAGAAATAATTACGTTAGATTTTTGTGTGATAAATAACTAATTTATATTGTCTGAAACTCAGATTAATAATATGAAGATAAGTTACACCCATTAGACATACAGTGATTATTATGACCGATACATAAACAACAATTTGCATGTTTACATATCAACGTATCCAAAACAAACCAGGGGCGGCTCCAGGCTTCGGCGTTTATTTCAATGCTTTTGCATAACTTAAAATTTAATAGGTATACAAAATTTGTTTGCTTGAGTAATGGATATTTCAATGCAGTGATTTTAAGTGAAGTTTTGTCTTATTGGGTACTGATTAATAATCGATTTTTAGTTATAAAGATTTATATAATGAAGATATATATTGAGAAACAATGACTAATAAGTAAAGCTGCAAACCGTTTCTGTGTATCATGGTCGTAGAGTACAGATGTACTTACTATCGCCGGCATTCACCTTGACGCGAAACTCTTTCTCCAGTGCAGTCTATTATTAGCTTTCGAGTTGTGTACATGTTAAGTCACTTGGACGTATTGCGTATTGTTTTTGTGTTTTTATTTTATTTGTTGTACTGTATTGTTGATATTAATTTAATAATAAAGCATGGCAGATGTACGCAGGGGTAGAAAACGGCCATTTGCTGACAAAGTGAATAAATTCATAGGTGAATTCCCGGATTTATTGTATGATGGTGCTAAAATAATTTGTAAAGTGTGCGAGAAAGATTTGATGTGCTGGGATAAGCGTGACTGTAGACTTCACGTAAATAGTGTATAAAAATAAAAAAAAATGGCGTGCCCTTGACAACACAGTATATGTTTGATTTACTATTAATGCTGATTGCCTGTGATGTTCCGCTGCACATACTCGATAAACAACCATTTCGAGAGTTCTGGAATAAATACAATGCCCAGGTGAAGTTACCAAGTTTCACAATGTTATGTAACTATCTACCAACTGTACACGTAGACATAGTAAATAAGATGAAATGTGAATTAAATAAATACCCGGTGTCTAAAAAAAAAAAAAAAAAGGGGAAAAAAAAAAAAAAAAAAAAAAAAAAAAAAAAAAAAAAAAAAAAAAAAAAAAAAAAAAAAAAAAAAAAAAAAGGGGGGGGGGGGGGAGAAAGGGGGGGGGGGAGGGGGAAAAAAGCCGGGTAAAAAAGAAAAAAAAAAAAAAAAAAAAAGGATATTTTTAATTTAAATTAAAAAAAAAAAAAATTTTTAATAATTTATAGGGGGGGGAGAAGAGGGGGGTGTTTAGAATTATAAAAAAATATTAATAATAAAATTTTTGGGGGGGGGGGGGGGGGGGGGGGGTAAGGGGGGGGTAAAAAAAAATATAAAAAAAAAAAAAGGAGGAGAAAAAAAAAAGAAAAAAAAAAAAAAAAAAAAAAAAAAAAAAAAAAAAAAAAAAAAAAAAGGGGGGGGAGGAAGGCGGGGGGGGGGGGGGGGGGGGGGGGGGGGGGGGGAACAAAAAACCCAAAAAACACGGGAAAAAAAAGAAAAAAAAAAAAAAAAAAAAAAAGCAAGACAGGAGGGGGGGGGGGGGGGGGGGGGGGGGGGGGGGGAGGGAGAGGAAAAAAAAAAAAAAAAAAAAAAATAATTTTTTGTTTTGGTGGTAGGAAAAGGGGAAAAAAATAAATAAAAATTTTTTCCTTGGGGGGGGGGGGGGGGGGGGGGCCAGGGGGGGGGGGAGAAAAAAAAAAAAAAAAAAAAAAAAAAAAACAAAAAAAGGGGGGAAAAAAAAAGCGGGTTAAAAAACACCCGGGTGGTTATCTGTTGATGAGACAACAGATTGTAAAAAAAATTCTATTTTAAATGTTATAGTACGAGTACTGAACCCTCTTAAACTGACAGTTCCACTGTTACTAGCTAGCAAAAGACTAAGTCAGTTTATTAGCGAAACAATTACCAGGGTGGTGCTGGAGACGTTAGAAAAATTTGAACTGTCAAAAAGTCAAGTGTTGACGTTTGTGACTGATGGCGCCGTGACAATGCGTTCGGTAGGGCGTTCTTTGCAAGAACAAGGTTGTACGTTTGTACTTTTTGAAATTTGTTTATTATTTATGGAGAATGTGATAAAGTAATATCAAGATTTGTAGTACATTTGTTACTAGATATCCACAAAAACGGAAAATAACACTAAACACTGTAACATGCCTATTAATTGAATTGAAGACACTTTGCATAAACTAAAATAGCTAAGATAAAATCAAGTAAAAACATGATTTCATTTTAATTTACTAATTGTTCAAAATTCCGCCCTCGAGCCTCCACACATTTTTCGCACTTTCAGATTAGTTCTTCATGGGTTGCTCTTCTAATTGAATCCTGTGATAAGTTTTGAAATCCATTTCCTACTCTCTGCATACAATCCTCTCAATAGTTGTTAATGGGCTCTCATAAACTTTATTTTTAATAGTTCCCAAATAAAATAATCTAAAATTGATAAATCTGGCGAGCGAGGAGGAAAGGTCCATTATTGGCGATCCATTGATCGAAAAAAGTTTCTTGTAAAAATTTTTTTTATCAAATACGCGTTATGTGGGGGAGCACCGTCGTGTTGATTAAAAAAAAGTTTCTATGGTCGGCGAGAGGTAAATAGTTATTATTCAAATTTTGTAAAATATTTAGATATCTTTCACCTAAAAAAGAAAACAAAAACAAAAAATCACTAGACATATTAGCAGAAGAAGAAATCTTTATAACTTACTGTCTCAATTTTCCTGATCAAATACTAATGCCTCCACTCCATCGTTTCTTATGGCACAGTAAACATTAAACTGCCAACTTTCTTGAAAATTTCGCTCCCAGAACACATGAGGATCGAGTCACTCCAATAATGCGAATTGAGTCGATTAAAAAGTCCTTTTTGGAAAATTTAGCTTCATCTGACCATATAATATTTCCCAAATAAGAATCGTCGCCTGCAGACCTTATTAGAATAAATTCACACAAATTTTCTCTTTTTAGGAAATCTGTTTCTTTTAATCAGTGAACCATTTGGAACGAAAACGTGTGAAATTTATGTTTAATTAGGATTCTGTGAACTGAATCCTTGCATAGTCCCGATTCCAGAGCAGCTTGTCTTAATGACATCATTGGAAATGCATGAAAATATCCCAGAATTGCTATTTCTACGTTTTCGTCATCAACAATAGGCTTCCGATTTTGAATTCTTGCCTTCAAAGAGCCATAGTTTTTAAAATTATCCAGTAAGCGTTTTACAGCGTTTGGTGACGGTTTCCGTTTTTGTGGATATCGAGCAGCAAATGTATTACAAGTTCTTGATATTACTTTATCACATTCTCCTTAAATAATAAACAAATTCAAAAAGTCTTCGTGGGTGTAATTTAAACGCGGTGGTATTTTTTGACATAAGAGAATGACTGACATTACTGACTGTTTCCAATCATGGCTAATTTGATACAATTTTTACTAAAAATTCTTGAATTTCTGCAAATATTTCAAAATGTTGAAACTTAAACCCCCACAATGTTTATATCAGGAAAAAGGGAATTTAATTATACATAACTGGATGTAAAAAAATACAGGGTGCTCCATTTGACATAAGCAAGTTTTCGTGGTTTGAAGTTTACAAAATGTAACGTCAACAATGGAACACTTAGTATACTATTATTGAATTTCTTTAAACCGCAGAGCGTAGCTCACCTTATGGTCATTCTGCGTGCCAAAAAGCAAATGATTATCTTTTATACGAAAAAAGTTATAAAGGGTATTGTAAACCATTACACCTGTCAAAATTGTTTTAAATGTTAAATATCTTTGAAACCACTGGGTTTAGGCATAGGGTATCATGTGTTTGACTCAGAATTTTATGATCTTTTCTAAAATTCTAAAAAAATATAGGGTATTCCATTTAAAATAAGCAAGTTGGTATCGACTTCCGGTATAACTGGGAGTGCCAGATGCTTGTAATTATTTTAGTTGGATTGATCACACTGCCATCAGTAATTCCCCTAAATTTTAAAATTTTTCTGGTGTGTACTCACCAGAAACTGCATCGAACGATGCAGTTTCTGGTGAGACACCTATATATATATATATATATATATATATATATATATATATATATATATATATATATATATACATATATGTATATTGTATGTGTGTGTGTGTGTGTGTCTTTGTTCTACTTACCTGTTTAATATCTACATCTTTTTTTTCCACTGCGCATTTTTCAATAGCGTCAGTCATATACTTGCTAACATCCAACATAGTCTGGAACATCATTTTCATTTTTCCGGATGTGAAAGTGGGGGTAAGTTTATTCCGCAGATTCCTCCATTTTGTGCTGTCCAGTGAGAACAAGTGGGCTGATATCGGGTCATCTTTTTCGTTGTGATAGAATCCCCTATCTACAAAGTGCTGGAAATCCTGGAGGAAATATTAATACAAGATGTTAACAAGAAAAAGAGAATTTTGTTTCTTTTTTAATTTATTATTTTACTTTGATTTAATCTTGTAATGCTAACCTTTGATAGGATATCTCTAATATAATCGGGGTCGATTACCACCAACACTGGACGAGTGATGGTGTAAATCCCTCCGAATTTAAGCCCACGTTTCTTGACTTCCTCATAATATTTGATATTTTCTAATCCAAAAGTGGCAGATTTTGTGACCAGTTTGGGGCTGTTGCCATAAGGGAACTTAGGCTGCAGAAAAGGAACTTTTCGCTTCTCCCAGTATTTATAAGCATGGTGAAAATATGAAAAAACTAAAACTAATAGGGTTGTCGTAAGCAGAAGGGTATCAACCATTACATTTTCTGAAATTAGGACCATATTGATGTATCTGTAACAGAATAGTCTAGTAGGTAGTAAAAAAACACTAAATTTCACTATACTAAAAGAACGCTGAAACAACCTGAGGAGCTTCAATTCAACGCAGTTTTCAACAAAATGTGATTATTCCGCAAATCGATATTTTTCTCTGGAGCCTGAACTGATTGCGCGGTTGACTTCTGGTGACGAATATTTTAAATATGTGAAGGAAATTTGCTTTTTAATGTTTCAAACATTTTTTGTTAGAAACTCTACACGTGTTTCGGTTTACTGAACAGTTAAATTTGTGTTCATTTCATATACAGGGATGTTCCAACCAAAAGTATGTACCCTGAATAACTTTGGAGATAAAAATGTTTTGAAAAATTGGTGAAACATGTCGACCTTGTTTCCAAGGGGGACATATTTTAATGTAATATTTGTATACCTATCATCACCCCCTCTACCCTACACGGCCACCCCCTCAAAAAATTCAAATGGCAAGGGGGTCGAGTGATACATCTTTTGAGAGGTCTTTCAATTCTCTACATAATTGTGTATTTTTTTTAAAACTTTTATCGATTTGTTCCTGAGAAATAATTGTTTCATTATTTTAGGTTCGGGAAATAAAAATAAAAGAGCAGTTTAAATTATCATATGTATTGTTCAAAATGACCCCCACCGACTTCCATACAGTAGTATAATCTATCTTGAAATTCTATACGAACATTTCTGAACACATCTGGAGTCAATAAACGGCATTCTCGAACAATTCTTTCACATAACTCTTCCACAGAGATGCGGGTTTTGTTGCAAATACCTTAAATTTCAAATGTCCCCACAGAAAGAAATCCAAGGGGAGTCAAATCGGGTGACCTAGCGGGCCGCTCCACATGACCTCTTCTTCCAATCCATCGCTCAGGAAACCGATTATCCAACAACTGACGGACTGCTATAGCAAAATGTGGGGGTGCCCCATCCTGTTGAAAAAACAGTTCGCCCTCTAAAAGATTATCGTCTTCTTCGAGAATTTGGGTAATCATTGGGTCGATGTTATTTTCTAATAGATCGAGGTACCTTTCGCCATTTAAATTGTCAGGAATAAAAAACGGTCCGACAATGTGATCCCCTAAGATGCCAGCCCAAACATTTAACTTCTGAGGTCTTTGGGTATGAGTTTCCATGAACAAATGTGGATTGGTTTCACTCCAATACCTACAATTGTACCTGTTTACCTCCCCATTTAACTGAAATGTCGATTTATCAGAAAAACACGTATTGTACAGTAGATTGGCATTACCGTTTAATTGTTCACTAAAAATCTCACAGAATTCAAGCCGACGATCGGGATCATCTTCGTTTAATTCGTGTACCAATTTAAATTTATATGGATGAAATTTGTGGGCCTTTGCAATTCGATGAACACTGCTTCATGATACACCGGAAGCCTCAGCTACTTTACTGATCGATTGAGTATTATCACAGAATCAAATCTATTATTATCCACTCAAATCATCTGCAAATGACCCAGAACTGCCACTTCGACTGCTTCATTCCTAATCGGTCGCTGAGGTTCATGCTCTTTGTTTCCTACAGAACCTGTTTCCATAAATTTTGTCAATAATTGTTAAATATACTGAAAACCAATCCTTCTATCTGGGTGATTTCTATTGAATATGCGCTCCATAGCTCTAGCACAATTATCGTTTTTAAAATAAATCTCTCCTGAAGGGTATAAACCATTTTGAGAACTCACTCCGGTAAAATGTATCTCGATTTAAAATTGGTTGTGAACAAATTAATGTTCAAGGACTATCAAATACTTATGAGTCTTTTATTATTCTAAAACTAAACGGACAAGAAAAGTGTTTTTTGTCGAAAAAACTCGTGTTGATATGAGAGCACTAAAAAATGTAGTTTTTTTTTATAAATTCCAATACCCAGTACCGTGTATTTTAGATTTTTTGAACGATTTCGATTGTGTGTAATCATCAAAAATAAAATTATTTTCCTTAAGAACGAATCGATAAATGTTAAAAAAATACACAGTTATGTAGGGAATTGAAAGACCTTTCAAATGATGTATCACTCGACCCCCCTTGCCATTAGAATTTTTTTGAGGGGGTGGCCGTGTAGAGTAGAGGGATGATGATAGGTATACAAGTATTACATTAAAATATGTCCCCCTTGGAAACAAGGTCAACGTGTTTCACCAATTTTTCTAAAAATGTTTATCTCCAAAGTTGTTCAGGACGCCTACTTTTGGTTGGGACATCCTGTATAACCACATCTGGTACCTACTATAAAACTATTGTAAAATATGCTTTTATAAGTTGGGCATTACTTTATTATTTAAATCTAATTTATTTTATCTGAAATATGGTGATCGGTAAAAATTTTTTGCTCATTCGTTAAATTTGTATTATTTTTAACAGCCTTACTTATTTCTAACTGTTCTAATAAATCAAGTTTCATTCTTTTCTTTTCCGAATGGAGTAATTTAACATTATTTAAATCTATAAAAAGACTGTTTTCTATACAATATGTCCATGCCCGTGCTATATGCATTGTTTACAATAGGGGAAAGAAAAAAAACAGGAGGGGGGGGGGGGGGGGGGGGGGGGGGGGGGGGGGGGGGGGGGGGGGGGGGGGGGGGAAAAAAAAAAAAAAAAAAAAAAGGGGAAAAAGGGGGGGAAAAAAAAGAAAAAAGGGGGGGGGAGGGGGGTGTGGGGGGGTGTTTTTTGTGTTTCCCGGGGGGGGGGGGGGGGGGGGAGGGGGGCGCGGGGGGGGGGGTTTTTTTATATCCCCCCCTCCCGGGGGGGGGGGGCCCGGGATTTTTCCCGGGGGGGGGGGGGAAATTCCGGCCGTAATCCAACCGGGCGGGAAAGGCGAGTGGCGTAACAATAGATTTTTTGTGTTCCTCGAATCGCCTTTTTATATTTCGTCCAGTTTATCCAATGTATAGCATCGCAGTCACTACATTTTAACTCACATACTTCTGTTTTTGCAACTTTTCATTTCTGTCATTATTAATTAACATCGTACCTAAATTATTTTTATTTACTGAAATTGTTCTACATCTCAGTTTATTAAGTTTATTACTAACTCTGTTGCTGATCTTAGGCCTATAATTAATACATTTATATCTCTTATTGCATTCCTGAGAGGAACCGGCATAAAACTCTTTACGTACATTTTCCTTTTTTTTATTAGATTATCTATTAGACTTTCTTTATAGCAATTGTTTTTTGCAATTTCTTTAATTACATTAACTTTTTTTTAATTCTCTGCGCTTAATGGAAATATTAATAGACGATACATATATGTATCTGTGGAATGGTGCCATTTTTATTTGCAATGATTGTTTAGATTTACTATGAATTAGGACTGTATCTGTGCAAGTAGCTTTACGATAAATGTCAAACTCTAAGCTATTGTTGATATTTTTTATATTAATGTCTAAAAAGTTTAAACCTTCGTC
Organism: Rhamnusium bicolor; assembly: GCA_029963845.1. NCBI lineage: Eukaryota > Metazoa > Arthropoda > Insecta > Coleoptera > Cerambycidae > Rhamnusium > Rhamnusium bicolor. The sequence continues at coordinate 37,928 of JANEYF010001438.1, read as the reverse complement.
ATTTTCCATTTCTAATGCGAATTGAATTTTTTGACTAAGTGAATTTAGAAGACCTAAGAATTTACTTAACTGCCTCTCTGTATCTTTCCAAATGCATGTATCTTTCCAAATGCAAAACACATCGTCTACATAACGGGTCCAGAAAAACATGTATTCAACTAAAACGTTTTTTTATTAAAGAGTATAATTTCAAAGCCAGACGTAAAAATTTCAGCTAGTAAGGGAGAAATGGGTGAACCCATCGGTAATCCATCTAATAATTTATAAATTTCCCCGTTAAATTTACAATAATTTTTTGGTTAGTACAATTTTTAATCATTGAATTTAGTTGATTTTTAATGTCACTGGCAATATTGAAGTTATTTATTATAAGTTTGTCTATTATTTTAAATAATGTCTGCAACGGAGTTGACGTAAAAAAAACTTTTTACATCAAACGAACTAATTTTGTGTTACTAGGAACTGTGAGATTTTTAACTTTTTCTATAAATTAAAAAGAATTTTTAATAGAATACTTAGAATCAAAGTTTGTGAGGGAAGGTAATAGTAATAAGATATTTAATTCCTTGCCAAGTTTAAACGATCGGGCGTTGACGTAGGATGCATGGTCTAATGGGTATATTTTCTTCTGAATTTTGGGAAGTATTCTTGGCGGTGAGGGATTCATTCATTAGTTTGAATTTATGTATTTGGTGGGATAATAATTGATGCACATGGTTTTATGGTTTTTAAAGTGTCTGCATGATACTTATTGGTTGGGTCAGGATTAATTTTATTATTTCATTTGTGTTTAAAATTGAAGACATTTTTGTGTTATACTCATTTTCTGTTAAAAGTGTTATTAGGTGTGTCAATTTTATTCTCGATTTTAAAAATTCACTTTTTAAAAAAGAACAATTTTTTCACAAACACAGAAATTACAAAATGAAATACAAAAATGACTTTATTTTAAGATGTTAACAATAACACGGTCATAAAACAAGTGCTTTGTAGGGAACTTGCCTATAATTTTAAAAATAAAAATAATACTAAAAAACATAGCGTAACGTTGTAATAAAATGTGTACTTCACAAAAAAATAAGATTTCTAATTTCACGCGATCAGTATGAAGGATCTAAACAGCGATAAAATTGAAGTGGCCCGAAACGAGCTACTATTGACTATGACGTCACACCATACAATATTCGGTAGTCGTCGCGCCGGGAAGCAACACAATCAGATGTTTACCAATTCCAATTCCAATTTAAAATCTTTATTCACAATTAAGTAGATTATTTACGACTTGTATGGGGTACAGAGTAAGATTTATATTAATATATACATATATTATATACAGAAAAAAGAAAACTAAAAATTAATTCATTCATAAAATACTTAAAAATAATAATACAAACAAATTAACAAAGTATGACATTCTATATAAACATATGTACAATATGGTGTTATTAGACTGTGGTTGATTTGTTAGTGACTGTTCTGATATAAATGTATAATTGTGTTTTATAGTACCGCTTATTGTAGTTGTACAGATATTTTAAAATGACTGATCAAGGTTTTTCAAAGGGCCAATCTGATAATTTGCCTAAAGTGGATATGTTTATGGTGGCATCTTTTATACAAAATAGTGAAAGTTTTTCCCTTGGAGAGGTCCGCGGAGTCAAGGCAGAGAAGTGCGTATTTTTTTTAGCTTTTAGTAATAATTTATAAACATAAAATAGTGATGACTTGATCACGGAATAAAAAGAAATAACTACAAAATGCTTAGTCGCAACTAAGCATTTTTAGCAGACTTAGTCTTATGTTTGAAAGAATTTAGGGTAATTCTTTACAACAGCCACTTCTATATTTTTTTGTGTTTTTTTTGTACACACGCGTAAAGTGTCTGTATAGAAGACATTTGCTGCAAAGGAATTGTTGCGCAAATGTATAATTTCCTATTGTAGGTATATTCGTACTATGTTTTGGGGCAAGGGAAATGAGTGATTGTGTGGTGTTATTATTCACATAATAGATAAATGTAAGATTTGAATAGAATAAATTAAAGGGCAAGGGAAAGGTATTTGCAATATACTATATATACTAGAGGTAAACATTTTACTCTTCGCAGACAGTAGTGTTATTTAACTTTTATATAATTGTTGCACATTCTGTAGGATACTCTTCACAGTTTTTTGAAAAGAATCTTGTGTTTGTCTTATAAACTTCATTCTTACAATACCTAATGTATTGACTACATATTTAATTTTCTCTCCTGATGGTGCTGACTGTATTGGCGAAACGCGTGGCAGTATATTATATAGTATAAACTAAGATTCATTCTTACAATACCTAATATATTGATCACATATTTAATTTTCAATTTTTTTTCATCTCCCGATCATGTCGTCTGCGTAGGCGAAATTTGTGGTAGTATATTTTACAGCATTTTGATGTCTATAGAAAATTACTTCAATTTTAGTAGCACATTGAAAATTGCAACCCTCTGTAGATTCATATTTTTAAATAAAATGTCCTACAACTTTTTTATTTACTCTTTGATTTTTTTCAAAAACAATGGATTTCTTCTTCTAGCTAACACTAACATATAGCCCAAATTTCAATTCGATCGGACTTTTCTTTCTTTAGTTATCGTGCTTACAAGAAACGTGACGGACGGACAGATGAACAGACGGACATTTTGAAAGTTGTTCAGAATTCGATGACGAACGAAATGATTTTTTCTCTGCGAGCGATATTAATGATTTTAGAAATGTCCCGATCAAATGCAATATACTCTTCGTAATCGTATTTGCGAAGAGTATAATAATAAATAGCTGTTTACTTTCGCACCAGGAAATTACCTTTACTTAGTATCACTAAATTACATTCTATCTACTAATCTTATTTTCTAACATTGTATACACATTCTTTCTTTACTAATCCTACCCTAATTAAAATTCAATAATTCGGAATTCGGAATATTTTATTGCCCGCCTGCGAAAAACTAGTAGATAGACATATAGTATTTAATAATACTTACATTAAAATGAACTTCACGCACATGTAGAGACCTACTGCTCTGTGAAATGTCTTTTTCATTTCTTCTACACGCTTTTAGCCATTTTGATCGACGAATCTTATCTTCTGGCAATATTATAAATGTTTTATCTGGCACTTTTACTGTAGTATTCTTACACAACGGTACAATGCAATATTTAAAATAAGGAGTTTTTGTTTCCATTTTAAGTATACACTTAAAATTTATGGCGATGCTGGTATTTTTACGGCTGAAATCAAGCGGTCGAGTGCTGGGATCTCCGTCGTCGCTTGTAAATTGTATGGTGTGATGTCACGACTACTCCCGCGCTTTTGAACCTGTTTGAAACGGTTCGCTCGCGCACGAAACTTTAATAATTTATAACAAATTTATTATTGGGAATTAAGGCGTCATATTTTGCATATCTTATTTTTTAGTATTGTAGAACATTTTTATGAAGTAAAAAAATAATGTGCAAGTTCCCTATTGAGACTAGCTCGTCGCTGCTGGTTATCTCTGCTGACGGTGCATAATGAAGGCACCGGCACTTAGGTTGTATCTTGTCAGCTTTGCACGTAATTAAATTGTTATCTTTATTTTATACTTTTACCACTCACTACTTCTGTTTTATTATTTTTACATGATTCTATGTTATTGAATAAATTTATAATACTAAGTTTGTCCTCAATCTGAATATTATTTAAAAAGTTTAAGGTTAACTCTGTAGTTACTGCAAGGAACTCTACTTTCTGTTTATTGTAGCGGTGATGCTACGAAATAAAACATGAAATCAGAAAAAGCTGTTATATTAACGAAAACAAAACAAGTATGAAAGATTACAGTTTGCGTAAAGATACGTAATATGTATTTGCATGTTGAGGGTATTTATGTCAAAGGCTTGAAAGCGATGAACGGAAATTCCTTACTTGATTGCGGTCAATGAATATCTTAAATTGCGGATTATTTCTAAGTTAAATTATTAGAAAATCAAGATTGTAAACTTAAATAATTATCTATTATTATGGTCCCAGAAGATTGTGGTTTATAAGTAGAATTGGAAGTGTAATTTAGTCTAGCTCACAAGTTAAAAACGGTGTTAATTAGTGATAAAGGTCGTAAAGATATGGACGATAGCTCATTGGATTCGGAATGACGTCTAGAGAAATGTATAAAAATTGTTTACCAGCACATACAAAATTGCAAAGGTTATTAACAAATTAAGATAAGAAAAAGGCATTCAGTTTTTCGCAAATAATTCAGAAACTATTAATAATTAAGAAAATTTAAAAAAAGATTCTTAAAGAGGACGAAATTTCCGATAAAAAAGTCCTAACTCCCGGAACTGTACCTCCATTATTAATAATTTTAATTTAATAGTGAAAATATTGCTCCGCGCGACGAGCGCGACGCTGACGCAGACCTCAGAATCCGACCGTGGCAACAAACAAAATTTTTTTTAGCTATAAAATAATAATTAAAAAAATTCAAATAATTATCGGATCATCTAGACATCCCAAGGATGTCTAGATGAATAAATTTTTTATCATCCATTTTTCATAAAATCCGCTTATTGTTAATTAACAATTTTTTTTGGAGTTCACGTTTAGTTTATAATCAGATAATTGTTAAACAAAAGACGTGAAAATTATAACCGATGATGGATACATTGTGACAAGTATACTTTATGAAATAATCACATCGCGATATTTTTAATTGTTATAGTTCATTAGTTATTAATTTTTTACGTTAATAAAAAACTAATAAACGATAAAAAAAGGTGAACATTTTTTTATCAGTATTTGCTATTGTTTTTGTATATCAAAACACTATTATTATTAAATATGATTTGAACGAAACAACTACTCAGCGGGCAAATACCCCGACTTGCATTTGGATTATACCTTCAAATCATGAGAGATCGGTAGCCAATATCATTTTCAATTCCTAACCAGACATAGACCGGTTTCGAACTTATTAGTTCTCCTCAGTATGCCATAGGTTATGGAACAGACAAATGATAGTGGCCAACCTGCTAGTCATATACTAACTAAGGTAAATTGAGTAGTGGTGAGAGGTATGAAACTTCTCGTATGGTCCAAATGCTACTATCCGACCGACATCATAGATGTCTCTGTGGCGGATAGCGACTTGCGAAGCAAGTACCGAGAGCGGCGACCTCTAGCCCAGGTAGACTAAACTAATGTTATTAAATATGATTTGAAGGAAACAACTACTCAGCGGGCAAATACCCCGACCTGCATTGAATTACACCTTCAAATCATGAGAAAAGTTGGCCGAGATGGCGTCACACGTGCCGATTTAGAAGTGATTTACGCTGCAGTCTTATTTGAAAGGTTAATGCGTGAGGTTGTACCTATAAATTATACATAATGTCAAACGCGCCAAAGGGTAAAAAACGACCGTACGCGGACACAGTGAATAAATTTATCGGTGAATTTCCGGATTTATTCTATGACGGATGCAAAATAATTTGTAAAGTTTGCAATCAAGACTTAATGTGCTGGCACAAAACAGATTGTCGTCGTCATATCAATACCGTGCAACATCAAAAAAAATGGCATACCTTTGACAACTCAGTTTATGTTTGATTTATTGTTAATGTTAATAGCCTGTAATATTCCGCTACACATACTAGATAAACAACCATTTCTGCAGTTTTGGAATAAATACAATCCCCAGGTGAACTTACCAAGTCGTACATCGTTACGTAGATATATTCCAGCTGTTCGTGAAGACATTGTAAATAGGATTAAATGTAGATTAAAAAATACACGGCTCTGGTTATGTATTGACGAGACGACAGATTGTAAAAGAAATTCCATTTTAAATATTATAGTACGTGTACTGGACCCTCTTAAACCAACATTTCTACTTTTACTAGCTAGTAAAAGACTAACTGCGTGTACTGGCGAAATAATTACGCGTATGGTGTTGGAGACACAGAAAAATTTGAACTTTCAACAAGTCAAGTATTGATGTTTGTGACTGATGGTGCCGCGACAATGCGCGTGGTAGGCCGTTCTCTTGAAAGAGACAATTGCAGGTTTTTACATGTTACGTGTAAAATGCATGTGTTACATCTTGTGGCAGAAACGATTCGAAAATGTTTTCCAGAGGTAGATGCATTAATAGCAAATACAAAAAAGTATTTCTCAAATCTCCTAAACGGCTTCGAGCATTTCACAGACAGTGTCCTGATATCCCTGAACCACCAGAGCCGATTCTTACACGTTGGGGAACGTGGTTGAAAGCGGCTTTTTATTATGCTGAATATTTTCAACAAATAAAAGCTGTGATACTACAGTTCAACCCTAACGAGACTGCAGCTATTAGGGAAAGCCAGAGAAACTTTCAAGACGTTTCCTTTGAAACAGATTTAAAAACTATTAATAACAATTATAGAGGACTACACGACGCAATAGAAAAATTGCAAAATAGTTCGTTGTCGTTAGTGGAATCGCTGCAAATAGTGGACGACGTAAATACACAGCTACAGGCTATAAATGACGCAAAAAATAATCGCGTTAGTAAAAAATTCGAGAGTGTATTACAGAAAGATCCTGATTTTAGCAAATTAAGATAAATTTGTGATGGTGCATCTACAACTTCGTTAAGTGAGTTCACAGATTGTTTTACTTATGCCTGTATTACATCCGTAGATGTCGAACGGTCATTTTCAAAATACAAACATATTTTTTCACCAAAGCGAACATCGCTGACGGAGACAGCTGTAGAAACATACCTGATGCTATTATACTATAGATCTTCCCCGCTTTGTGATGACGACAACCAAACTACTTCATAAATCTGCTTAAAAGGGTGAGTTTTATACAAATTTTTATAAAATGTAACATTATTGTTAAAATTTATTTCCATTTATTGTACTTATTCAAGTATTATGATATGATGTAAAGATATAAGTCATATGACGGCTCTGTCGGCCAGCTTTAATCATGAGAGATCGGTAGCCAATATCATTTTCAATTCCTAACCAGACATAGACCGGTTTCGAACTTATTAGTTCTCCTCAGTATGCCATAGGTTATGGAACAGACAAATGATAGTGGCCAACCTGCTAGTCATATACTGACTAAGGTAAATTGAGTGTGGTGAGAGGTATGAAACTTCTCGTATGGTCCAAATGCTACTATCCGACCGACATCATAGATGTCTCTGTGGCGGATAGCGACTTGCGAAGCAAGTACCGAGAGCGGCGACCTCTATCCCAGGTGGACTAAACTACTGTTATTAAATATGATTTGAACGAAACAACTACTCAGGTATATATATATATATATATATATATATATATATATATATATATATATATATATATATATATATATATATATATATATATATATATATATATATATATATATATATATATATATATATATATATATATATATATATATATATATATATATATATATATATATATATATATATATATATATATACCTTGATTTTAGTAAACAATAATTTTTTGTTTGTTTTCACTTTTTAGTGATATACAGTGCGTCTCTCTTAGAGTGTAACAGCGTAATACAGCGTAAGAAGAAAGTAATCCTACTGTCTAGGCAGAACATAGTGCAAACAATCTCCATTAATTCAATTTTGAAGATACGAAGATTATGGACAAACAAACAATTAAAAAAAAAACTGTTACTGATGAGATGATATATACAAAAAAAAAAGACAATAATAGTGTATACAAAAGATCAGACATTGAAAATCTAACAGTGCGTATTTTAATTTAATTGAAAAAATAAAAAACTGAAAAGAATACATTTTTAGCTACATCATGTTTTTTATGGTTTCGGTGTTTCTTGCCACAATGATAAGAACGAATTTATTGTTGTCTGAGTTGTGAAACGAATAAGTCAAAGGTTAATCTCTGGATAAATAATTAAAAATTATGTTTTGTGACTGTGGATTTATCCAACCTTTCTTTTTTTTCCTGATACCCAATGATTGTTCAAACTGTTAGTTATATAACAACACGGAGAACTTACTTTGAATGTTAGTACCTTTTACCTCTTGTAATTGGTTATTTTAATTTAATCATTTGTACTGAGTCGGTCATTTTTTGTGTCATTTTTTTTGTGTTTTATGGATATATTTTTATGTTTTTTAGAATAATTTTTTAAAAAATGTATGAACCCTCAAATTCTTTTAAATATCAACTATTAGTTATTTTATAGTAATGTCTTTGTATTTTAGAATATGTTAAAAATTGTCAATTTACCTTCTTTTTTTGTTATCCTTTATACAGTGTGGAAATTAAGTAACGCATAAATTCAGTAATTCCGTTGATATTAATTTTTTTGGAAAAAATCTCGAAGGGGTATAGCGATTTTAACTTCAGCAAATATTTTCAGTCTAATTTCAGTTTCTTATGTCATTTATTTTTTTAAGTTATGACGTCATCGACTTTTTTTTTTTAATGACAACCTATAATTTTTATTATTGATTTTGGTAGTAGATTTTATTCTGGTTCCGACTGCATAAAATTTTCAATGTTATTATTTGAAAAAAATCGAGAAAAACAGTCTTAAAGTTCAAATAATAAAAATCCATTAAATTGGGTAAATTTATCTAGTTGCCTAAGTTTGACGGAAAGTTATCGACGGCACATTCGTTTTTATTTTGAAATTATACAAATAGTTGAAAAATCGAACTAGAAATTTATTATCTGCTCAATTCAAAGTTAGTAATAACGATAACTTCGTGAGGCAAACATTAGTATAAAAAGAAACTAAATTGCTTAACCAGAAAAAAATCTAACAATATCATCAAACACAAAAATAAGCACAGAAATAACAGTTGTTAAATTACATTTACACTAAATGTTCAAATTAACGACCCTGTACCATTTGACAATACCCAAGACGATTATAAAATTCATTTCTCACATTCTGAATAGTTTGAAGCGATATTAACCTAATCTCATGTTGAATTCTTTGCCTGAGATCGTCTAAATTATTGGGTCGATTGTTGTACACTTTACTTTTTAAGTACCCCCATAAAAAGAAGTCTAATGACGTTAGATCAGGAGACCTAGGCGGCCATTCTATCTGACCTCTTCCGCCTATCCATCTTGCTGGGAGAACTTGGTCCAAGTAGCGTCGCACAATAATTTCGTAATGAGGCGGAGCGCCATGTTGTTGTAACCAAATGGTATTATTTGGTAGGTCAGGGTTATTTGCATTGGGGAATAATGCAGCTAATGCAGGCATCAATTCCAACTGTAAAAATTGCAGGTATCTATCTCCAGTCAAATTGTTTTCAAAAAAGAATGGACCTATAATTCTTTCACCAATAATTCCTGCCCAAACATTAACTTTCTGAGGATGTTGGGTATGACTTTCCTGCATCCAATGGGGATTATCCCTAGCCCAATATCTACAATTCTGTCTATTGACATGGCCATTTAAACAAAATGTTGCTTCATCCGAAAATAAAACACGCTGGAAAAACATTTGTTCGCAAAACTCTTGCCTACGATCAAAGTCATCTTCTGAGAGCTCATAAACCAAGTGCACCTTATATGGGTGGAATTTTTGAACTTTCAAAAGTTTTGGAACTGTAGTGTGGCTTATATTGTGGTTCAAAGCAATGCTTCTACTAGTTGAATGTGGATTGTTTTCAATTTCTAGTAGCACATCAAGTTGTGCATCTTCATTTAATGTCGCCGGACGTCCAGTTTTTGGAATATTCTTTACAACGCCATGTTCCCGAAATTTTTTTTCAATCCTACTAATTGTTGATTGATTTATGGGCTGATTCGGGTATTTTTCTGTAAAAAGATGATACACTTCTTGATGTGTTCTAGCTCTGTCGCCATAACCAATTATTATTAACACTTCAATTCTCTGTTTGTCGCTCAACTGTACCATTCTTATTAATAAAATAGTTTTTCTAATTTAGAAAAAGCAAAATAATAACTTATTCTATTGTGACATTTACAAATTATTTAAATCTGACAGCCGTAACTAATGTGATACACCGGCAACTAGATAAATTTACCCAATTTAATGAATTTTTATTATTTGAACTTTAAGACTGTTTTTCTCGATTTTTTTCAAATAATAACATCATGAAAATTTTATACGGTCGGAACCAGAATAAAATCTGCTACCAAAATCAATAATAAAAAATATAGGTTGTCATTTAAAAAAAAGTCGATGACGTCATAACTTAAAAAATAAATGACATAAAAAAACTGAAATTAGACTGAAAATATTTGCCGAAGTTAAAATCGCTACTCCCCTTCGAAATTTTTGCCAAAAAATTAATATCAACGGAATTACTGAATTTATGCGTTACTTAATTTCCACACTGTATATAGAGAACTGAGGATGATTTAATTAAAATCGACTATATAAAAATTGGTTTTTCTATAAAACTTGGCCTATCCCCATTAAACGTAAACCATCTCTAATTTAAATCAATTAATTACACTTTTTAAATGCTCAGAAATTTTTGCCCTCTATAAGAGTTTTAATTGTAGTTTTATATTAACTATAATAACAATTACAATATAATAAAGTTGTATCATATAAAATTATTATCAAATAGAATACAAACCGCTTACCTATGAACAACTTGCGGTTCTGATTTAATAACAATAACTATATGTGAGTTAACTAGCACGACACCAAAAATAGAATTTTTATTAAGATAATATGTAGATCTACTTATATACGGGGTGGTCATAAAAAATGGGACTCGAAAACTACTTGACGACTTAAGCTCAAAATTGGTGGTACAGGTAGGTTTTTGTGGTAAGCAACAGGGCGTCATATAACATACAAATGAAAAAAATGTGCTCCATTTTTTTTCAGACCAGGTGTATGGTCATTTTTATTTGGAATAACGATGTATGTACTCACTTAGTGATGTAAAATTCTCGAGAATATGTTTTTGGAGAACGTCCCCAGGGGAAAAACGAAAATAAACGAGCACGAACAGAGAACAAATAAAAAAACAAAATTTTTTTTTGTTTTTTTTTTAGGGTATTCTCAAAGTTTTTACTTGACGATGTTAAAAATATAAAAAACTAACCACTATTTAAAATTTTTATTAAGAAAGCAGTTTTTTTTAATGTCATGCTTCCCAACATGGAGATCTTGCTTATCTTGCGAGTTACAACATCGATTAAATTAGAGAAATGTCTAGGTTGTAACATATACGAAACAGTGAAATAAGAAAAATAATGAACATGGAAGAAATAATTATAGAAAACATCGAGAAAAAAGACTGCTGTGGTATGGATATCTAAGGTGTATGGAACCGAATAGATGACTTCAACGAGTGTGGCAATGGTCTCCTCCAGAAAGAAGAAAAAAAGGACGACCCGAGAGAGAATGGATGGGAGGAGTTATGGAGGCGATGGAAAAAAGACGTGAATGAAAATGACTGAGTGGACAAGAGAAAGTGTCGCTTAGGATGCGAGAAACAGCTCAATTAGCTGTAAGCCACTCGCTGTATATGTTAAGCAACTTTTTGTGTTTCATACGATTTTTATAAAATAAAAGTATTACATTTCGTTCACTCAGAAAGCTAGAAACACATCCATGAAGAAAACAAATTTGGTTGCGTGACCAAATTTCAACTCTAAAGGAGGGGCCTCACTTTCCATACAAAATCCGCCCCAGTTAAACAAAAAAAATTGTGTTTTTTTTTTTGTTTTTTTTTTTAAATATATTCCCAAAGTTGATTATATTTCTCATATAAAAAAAATGTAAATACGTTTTCAGTACGGTTCCTGTTGAAGAAAGGAAGCGCCAAAGTTGAACTGTTTCAACGTTTTCTTAGAGAAAACTCGAATTTTGACCTCTTTTCATCCAATTTTCACCGACAGCACGGGGTTGAAGCACTTTTATTTTATCATTATATTATCTCACACTACCGTACTACGAGGGCCACAACAAATTTAAAAAAAACTAGAAATTTCTACTTTAAAACTAGAAATTTCTGCTTTAAAATTTGAAGTTTCTACTTTAACACTAGAAATTTCTAATTTTACAGTAGACATTTTTACTTTTAAATTGTTGACCTTATGTGGCGCGGCGCCCAAAACGGGTTTATTGCCAATACCGCTTTACCGTAATCTGAGGCTTGACAATCATCCCGATAGTTAGCACCTGCAATTATTCTAATTGACCTCTTTTGCAAGCCTCTGAGGAATTTCCCCAGAGTACAACACCATAGATAATATGTGATTGTGCACGATATGCAGATAGCAACGTTTTTTAATTTATATTTTTGTTTGGGAAGAGATAGAAAAGAAGATCGTTAATAAAAATAAAGAATAGTAGAGGTCCCAATACAGAGCCTTGGGGTACCCCGTGTAACGGTCCATTTTTAGATACAATTAATTTGCGTTTTATTTAATGCTGATTGCATAATTTGGTTTGAGGTCAACCTTAAAAATTCTAGAACCGACAACTAAATTGTAAATCTTTGATATTCTAAGCGACCACTGGACCTTTAGTGCACCAGCGAGAACATTGCGGTGTGGGGACAAGGGGGAACGCTTGTGCTAAAGACGGTTAGGTTTTTGAAGGCAGAAGCTCGGAGGCCTCGGCACCGAGTGGGTATGTTGATGTACGTTACCTTTACCTTTACGTTTGAAGACAAGACTGGGTCTTGAAGTGAGTTAGTTGTGTGCGTTGTTGGCATTACGTTCGAGATTTGGTTTGGCTGAAAGTTATGGTTTTGAAGTTACTAAGTATGTAGCCTAAGAAAGATATTCTATGAGCTGGTATGGTTATCTTACTTCTAATTATTGTCACATAGGTACCTATTAAATAGTAAATAGCCAGCTTCCGCTCCGAGTGCGAGCTGGAAATTTGAAAACTAAAATTTGCATCAACAGGTTGCTTTGCCGATCTATCTTGAGGTGGAGAAAGCCCTCTAGAGTTTTAATTTTACTCTTGAACTGTGCGAGACAATGTTATGAAAAGTAACCGTTCTTTCCCCCTTTCAACGGCACTAGTGCGTGTAGTTTTTTAGATGTTTAAAATATGTAATTTTTTAGACTTGTATAATTACAAAAACGAAAAAAGAAAGGCGGGTGGCGCCCTACACAAACTCCTTAAGTGAATTTAAAATAGGATTTTTGTGGTTTTAGTATTAAGTTGTTGAAGGGTTTATTACTTGTTGACCACACCCTGAATGAGCCTTTTTTGTATGATAAATTATGAATATATGTATTTTTTTTATCTTGTTGTTTCATTTGAGAACTACAGTAAAGTTAATTAAATAGCGAGGGCAAAACCCCTCGTTATACCCGTGTTTCATTGTCCTAAAAATCGATGTTTGATATCCATTTCTGACGCACTGTTCCCGGTTTTTGAGATAGGATTGTAGTAGACTCAATGTTGGTCCTCTAACACCGTAGTGGCCAAGTTTTTTTAATTAGAAGATCGTGAGAGACACAATCAAAGGCTTTGTTGAGTAATATCATTGTAATAAATGCCTATTGTTTATATCAGCACTTGCTGTGCTAATCAAATTGTTAGTATATATACCATTGTTATTCTAAATTAAGTTCAGTTACTATCATTCCTCTCCTGTCGCTTAACGAATTACTTCAGTTTATTTGTGTTTGTTTTAACTTGTGTTTTTTATAATAAAATAAATTTTTTTAAAAACCAAGTTTGAGTTTCAAGATATTTAATTAGCGTAATTGCTGTATATTTACCCTCCACAAAACCCTCGACAATGTCACCCACAACTTTAAAGATTGCATCTATTGTAGAACACGATATCTTAGAGCCAAATTGGCATTTATGAACAAACGAATAATTTTTAAATATCTCGCAAATTTTTGATTTTAACGACTTAACATAAGTATACCTTTTCTTACTTAAAATTATAGTGAATATATTGTTAAAACTTCTTCTCAGTTAAAGATTCTTCAAAAATATAATACTGTCAAACTGAATCCGAATGTTATTTTTAGGTTCATCACAGTTGTAGACATGACGTTGTTAAACAATGCTTCAATTCTCTATAAAGTAATGCAGTGGGCTCGGATTTGATTTCGCTGAAAATGTTTAACATCATTTTTAATGTTTTAATTGATCATTTAACATGTATTATTAATAGCTGTCTGGAGTCGTCTACTTTTCCAGATGCACGAAAATTAGCGAACGTAATACCTCTTGGAAAGGTATCAAATCCAGTTGAAATATCCCACTTAAGACCTATTAGTCTATTACCCATGTTGTCCAAAGTCTTAGAGAAAATTATGCATATACAAATCAGTAATTACGTTTTTGAAAACAAAATAATTCCAAATGTTCAGTCGGTATTTAAAGAATGCCACAGTACAACTACCGCATTTACAACGATTGTGGATGACTTACTAAGAGCTTCTGATGAGAGTAAGGTTGGCTGGCTCATATTATTAAACTACAGCAAGGTGATCGATACTATGGAACTTAACGGATTTGATGACGGATCTGTCAAGTTACTTCAAAATTATCTTAGTGGAAGTTCCCAGAGTTTCATAAAATTCAAAATATTCCGATTCTTTATTAATAAAACAAGGTGTGCCTCAGGGACCTATACTTGGACCCTTGTTGTTTTCTATATATTTCAGACTTACTCAGTAGTAAAAAACTGTCAAATTCATTATTATGCTGATGATACTCAAATCTATCTTTCTTTTGAATTACAATACAACACAGCTTCCCTAATCAACATGGATTTACAGTCCTTAATGGATATATCAAGTGCTCATAATTTGAAACTACATGCGAGTAAATCATTTGCAATTTTTCTCGGCCCAAAAAGTAAAAGAGAATCTGAGTGGGCCGCTATTAATATACCTATATATTATTGGAGAAATGTTGTCGATCAAAACTGAGGTTAAAAACTTAGGACTGTGGTTAGACTCGGATCTAAGGTTCATGAAACATGTGAAAAATTATGCCAATTTGTGTATAACTCGATCTCCATAGATACATTATGAGTTCAACGCTTAAACTACAATTGTGTGAATCTTTAATTATTTCCAGACTGTATTACGTTACTTATAAATTATTTAATAATCTTCCTCCAGAATTTTTCAATTATTCATTGCAAAACTTCAAAAGAAAATTAAAGACATACTTGTTGTTTTACAGACGGTAGCAAGAATATTTAAATTTGGCGACGAATAATTGTAACACGTATCTTAGGTTACTTTAAATCTGTGTTTTGGTTTGTTTGAGCAGCAGTCGGAAACCGTTGAAGCAACTTATATCATTGTCCGCATATTTTTGACAGTCTGAGGCGCTGTCACGCTACTGTTAGAGCAAACTTAATATAGGTATTTAGTTTACAGCATATGTGTGCATATATGTGTATATATTTGATTGTGTTGTACCTTCTCATATTAATTTAGTTTTGTTTATTATTTACTTTTATGGTTAAGTTTAAAAACGCCCATTTTGGGTGGCATCCTTTTGTATTTATTTATTTCTTGCAGATTAACTATATTTAACTGTATTGGATGAACAAAGATTATTATTATTATTTTCAGGTTTCCCGATGCTGGACAGTCCTCTCGTGGCCTTCGATGCCTCATGGGAGTCGCGCCAGCACATTAACCACAGCACTCCCCACATCCCGCAGGCTTAGTGACTGTAGATTCCAGAATCATGTGCCCTAAGCAGATGGATAGTCCAGAATGACCGCCTTATGATTTTTCACCCCAAGAAACCTACCCGCGCCGATTTTGAGCTTGATATGTTAAGTAGTTTTCGAGTTACACCCAAAAAATCATTTAAAAATTTACTTTAACATTGTTCTCATAAACTAGAGAAATCTTACTTATATAGGCACGTTTGATTAAATCTTCATATTTTGAGCCGAAGAACCTCCACTTATTCTGTCCTATTCATTATGACTCACCCTGATATCTGTTGCATATTGCATACTCAGTTTGTTATAATTATCTTAATGGATACATCTAAATCTACAGCATTACTCAACTTATTCTTATCAGATGTTGCCGATTGCAAATTGCCACAATTACTACGTTGCTATAAATTAAAAACAAAATTTTAAAAACATATATTTTTAAAAAATCCATAATGTAGTATAGAAAAATGATGTTGAAAGGAAACGGAAAATTTTTACACATACCTTAAACCTGACTATAACAACTTGACTTAAATAAATTGAGTTGAACATTATTAGGAAACACAAGTTTTATTTTATTCGCATTAATATCAAAAATAAATACTCTGTCTAAGCCAGTGGCAGCTGGTGGATTTAGGGTGTACCACATCTCAGTATTGGAGCATGGAACCCAAGTAATATTTTTAAGGCACGACTATCAGTACTGATTGAAGGTGTTGCAGAAAAAAAATTGAAATAAAAAATTGAGAAAAAAAAGGTGTAAAAAATGCGCAGCCTTCCTAGATTCTTTCTAGACCATTAGTAAAATCTTTGCAAATTTTTTTTTCGTAATCAGAAGAAAAAATTGTCACCCTGTTTTTTTTTTTGGTTTTCGAAATTTTTGATTTTTTTGTAAAGTTACATTTTGAAATTTACACAATGAGGAACTTAAATTTCCAAGTGTCATAACTTTACAAAAAAATCTAAATTTTCGAAAACCAATCTCTACAGAGAGATCATTCCCGTTATGTCAGAAAAATGTCCACAAAGCGGAAATTTCCCACCAGTAACACGAAACACATTGCGCGGACGCAGATTAGCATTAGAAGTGGAGACTGTGGGAGGAAGGCAGGGCACTGTCGCCAAAATTTTACGAAACGGCTGAGTAAAAGCTGACTAAAGAAGATATCTATAAAACCATTTATATGTAGAAGCAAATTTCGCGTTGATTGATAAAAACATATTCCTCTGAAAATCACACCATTGCTCATGTTCTAAATTATTTAACTTTAGGTAAGCTTTTTGTAAAGTCCATGTGCTTGTAATTCAAGCATGCTTCGGTTACTGTACAGATACTTAATTTCTAAATCCAGCCATTTTTGCTTTGCAAACATTGTAACTTTGTCTGCAATGTGTGAAGAATTTGGAATTTCAACTCAACACAAAATGGCGAGTTTTAATTTTCTAGTCGATCGTATATTAAGCTTCCCCCTTAATAAGGAGAGGTTTGAAAATGAAAAGACAATGATTAAGGATATAATTGCAACATAAAACTAAAAAAAATGCCGTGCCTTCGATAACACAGTTTATGTTCGATTTACTCTTACGGCTGATTGCCTGTGATGTTCCGCTGCACGTACTCGATAAACAACCATTTCAGGAGTTCTGGAATAAATACAATCCCAAGGTGACGTTACCAAGTCGCACAACGTTGCGTAACTATTTACCAACTGTAAGCGAAGACATTGTAAATAAGATCAAATGTGTACTAAAAAAAATACACGGCTGTGGTTATAAGTGTTGAGGAGCCGACAGATTGTAAAAAAATTCTATTGTAAATTGAGTAGTGGTGAGAGGTATGTGAAACTTCTCATATGGTCCAAATGCTACTATCCGACCGACATCATAGATGTCTCTGTGGCGAATAACAGTAGGATAACAGTAGTTTAGTCCACCTGGGCTAGAGGTCGCCGCTCTCGATACTTGCTTCGCAAGTCGCTATCCGCCACAGAGACATCTATAATGTTGGTCGGATAGTAGCATTTGCACCATATGAGAAGTTTCACATATCTCTCACCACTACTCAATTTACCTTAGTCAGTATATGACTAGCAGGTTGGCCACTATCATTTGTCTGTTCCATAACCTATGGCATACTGAGGAGAACTAATAAGAATCGAAGGTAATTTCAATATAGCGTATTATCTACTTGGTCAGTTGAAATTTTGCTTCACTTGTGAATAGTTGTGTGGTGAACAGTATTTAATTTGTGCTATTTTGGTCATGGAGAATATAAATCCAGGTATGTTAACTATTTAAATACTACATAATGACCTCGATATTTGGCATTCTTCAACCTGTTAATTTGAATTTTATAAACGAGTGTAAAATTTGATTCTTATTGATTTTTTAACAACTTCTGTAAGTTTTAAAATAAAAGTATATAAAAGTATATATGCAACTTTCTGCTATTTTGTAGTCAATTTAGTATGGATTAAAGCTATAATATGCTTTTGTGCAAATATTTGCGAATTTGTATAAAAAGTCTTTTTTCCTTTATAGGTCACCCTCTTACGTATGGTAAATGTTTTGAAGTTTGGGTGTCAACAGTAGATAAAGACAAATTTACTGCAATAAAGCAATGTATTACGAACTCGTATAACATTACAAACCCTGCGCTCCAGAACTACTGAATGTTGCAAAATTAATATGTGTTAACTTAAAATCAAGGTGGATAAAGTGCTCACGTTCAAGATCCTATTTATTAAAAAAAGAAAGTGGTTTTCTCGCCTCGAAAACTTCAATCCCTGAAAGTATAATAAAATCTGCCAATATCTGTTCGACTACCTCAATTAGAAGCCGGGGCCGTCCAAAAAAGCAGTTCGAAGAGTGTTCCGTCAAAACAAAAAAACGTAAAGTGGAAATATTGGTAAAAAGCTTCGGTAGTGCGGAATTACAGTTCGCTTCTAATATCGCTGGTCCACCAACTTCAACAGGACTTCTATAAGTAAAGAAAGATTGAGTTTGCAGCAAGCACTTGCTCTTTACTTAGATCTAGACTTATCTGAACGCAAGTACAATTTATTAAGGACTGTGGTAAATATCGTACATAGAGATACTTTTCCTAGTTTATATAGACTTAATCTGTTCAGACAACACTCATATATTGAGATATCATGCGCTTCTGAGACAGCGGTTGAAGTTAATATTCAAAATATGTTATATAAAACTCTTAAAATAGTATTTGCAATCTTATTAATGTTGTAGATATACATAGCATTACTTCATTAAATTTAACTCTTGTCTGTAAATGGGGCATGGATGGAAGTTCCAGTCACAGTATATACAAGCAAACATTTTAAAAGAATCTGAAACTGACGAATTTATGTTTTTTATAGATTTTGTCCCTATTATGCTCATGGACAAATCCTCTAAAACGGTGGTTTGGAAAAATCCCCGTTCGTCATCGTCGCTATATTGTCGACCACTTAAATTTATGTTTTCTAAGGAAAACGAGGAAATAATTAAACAAGAATACAATAAATTTGAAAATTGTTTTAAAGATATTAAAAACATTAGCATGAGAATTGGTGAAAGAGAATTTAACGTAGATTTTGAATTTCACTTTACAATGATTGACGGAAGTGTATGCAATATTGTAACCGAAACAAAGTCTACTGCTACTCGTTATCTATGCGGAGCAAAACCGACTCAGATGAATAAAACAGACGACTCAGTTTGAAGCGGATTCTGAAAAATATAAATATGGATGGTCAACTTTGCATTGTTGGATTCGTTTCTTGGAATGTTGTTTAAAAATAGCATATCGCTTTCCTTTTAAAAAGTGGCGAGCTTCAAGGGAATTTAAGGATTTGAAAGAACAAATCAAAAAACGAATTCAAAGTGAGTTTAAAAAACAGTTAGGGCTCAATATAGACAAAAGCTTATGGTAGTTCCAGTGACGGAAATACAGCTAGAATATTTTTCGAGCGATATAAAATAAGTGCCAAAATTACCGGCCTTAACGAAACACTACTTTATAAATTTTACCTAATTTTGAAAATTTTGAACTGTAAGGAAAAAATTGATGTAAATAAATTTAACAATCTTGCCATGAACACTAGGGAATTGTATCTGCAAGAGTACTCGCGGTATAATATGCCTATGACTATCCATAAAATACTGGTTCACGGTTATGAAGTCATCTCTCAATTCAATATATCAATTGGTGAAATGTCAGAAGAGTGCCTAGAAGCTCGACATAAAGAAATTAGAAAAGAAAGATTGGCACACACTCGAAAAAAGTCGCGAACGGAATCAAACATTGATTAAATCGTTTGATCATAACATCAGATCGTTTATTAGCTTTCCACACAAAAATAGTCTCCAAAAAAGGAAAAAAATATGGCTGATGATAGTAGCATTAAAGAGTATTTCGTGTTAACTGACGAAGTAGAGCCTTTCACAGCATATAATATCACAACTCCTCTTGAAGTTAGCGATGACAGTGAAAGTGATTCAGGGGCAGAAGAGACATGGGACATTTTTTGTTTATATTATGTAAATATTTCTGGATCCTAAGTATACTTTTACATCTCTTTCTCTGTCAACATTTCTAATATAAAGTATAATTTATAATATTTTGTGGTATTATATACATGCACGTTTACATGCACTATTTTTTTACTAACCTTATATTGTAAAATAAATATTTGTGGATGTAAATGTAGACTAATGTCGGACAATTTTATGATAAATAAATCATATGATACTACTGATTTTTTTAGAGTTCTGATTTTTGTCCATTTGCCCCATAAGATCGCTGCACTGTGCGTCGTCTTATTCTCCACTTATGTCGATTCCACGTCGCGTCAACGTAAATATTACTTAAATATGGCTAATTTCAATTTTGCGCCTAAATTTATTATACATAATTTAGGTAATCTCGACGTCACATTAAATCAAAATGTTTGCTGGGCTGTATGTCTCACAGCGTGACGTGGAAAAACATGTGGTGTAGAAAATTTGTTACTTGGTATTTAAAAAAAATGTCGATGACATCTGAGACATACATCAATTAATAATTCGATAACCTTACCCTGTGTGTTGTGAAATTCTAAAAAAGTTTATTGTTCACACACCACTAATCTCTGTCAATTTTTCACTATCAAAAATTAATAACGACTAAGGCACAGAATGGCGAGTAGTTTGATCCTATGCTGCACTTGACATACTAATAATACATTTATGTATTTGTATTATTATAAAAAATAACACGCGCGATTTTCACTTGTCCTTCACTATTCTACGCAATTTGATGATTTTGTCTCCATATAATTATCTCTAGTTTACAATTACAAATATCAAGGATGATAAACGAAAACATTCATTCCTGCTATAAAAAAACTTTTATAAGATGTACAGTCTGTGACAAATAAAATCTATTAACAGAAATATTAGGACAAACTGAGAATCAAGAGATTGTATGTATCTTGAACACTGGTGATAATATAGTAAGTGCGTGTCCATTAAATTGTAACAGCAGCAAACTACTGTCGAACTGAAAAATACGAAATCAGTGGGAGAAGATGGGATGCATTTCAACAAAAATATTAAAAAACATTTGTAATGTTATTGCTGAACCCCTAGCATATATCATAAGTAGGTCTGTGGATCTCGGACAATTTCCAGATGAATTGAAAATTGGTAAGGGAATTCATTCCTGTACTAAAGACAGATAATGTAGAAGAAATTATAGACCTGTCACTATCTTAAAGATCATTAGTAAAGTCAGAAGAAATTATATACCGGGTGATCCAAATAATCCTCCCACCCACATTTTCTCGGTTATTTGGAAAGATACGAAAAACATGAAAAATGCTTTTTGTAGGGTTTTTAAAAAAGGAATCCACACATTAACAGAAGAACAACTGAACATCAAATAAAAAAGATGGAGACCTAAGTTATATCTTAAGAGTCTATATCAGATGCAAGTGAAATATAGTCTCGATTTTACCACACCCCGTGCAGGCCATGGTGCATATATACAGCCAAACCGAAATTATCGCGGCGAATGTCGAGGGTGGCCGATGTTCTAGTTACAGAACGGCATAGTGGAACATTTCAGATCGGGAGATGTTGAATTATCAGTGCTAGAGGTTTCGTACGACATAAACCGACGAAAAAGTTGTGTTGCGTCAAGCTTATAAGCTAAGCAGTAGCTAACCTTACCCTTCATGCGTCCTTGTCCTGCAATTAATATGTAAAAACAATAAAAAACCCGAAATTATTTTCTTTACTTTGTTTAAAAATAGCTAAGGAACTAAACAACAAAACAATTAAATCGTTAATCTACAAAAAAAATTTCCATTTTACCGTTTCTTATTAATGCATAGTATTATTTTAAAAATTTTTCCTATAAAATGGAAGTATCAATGTGTGTCATATCATTCAACTCAGAATGGAAAAGGCGATGAAATAATATGAAAAATATATTTGTTATTTTAAATTTAAACTCCAATATTTTTATGAAATATGAAAGATTATGATGATGTTACATATATTGCTGAATTCAGAAAGAAATTTTTTAAATTGAGCTGAATATACAGGATACATCATTTAGAATAAAAAAAATTAAGGCAATTTCCGGTCAAACCGGACGTAAAAGATATGTATGTGACGCGCATATTTAATCAGTATTCGGAATGTCATATGTCCATTTCCGCATATTAATGCGGGGTGTAATTTTTTTATTTTTCAGTTTTTCGGCGTTTTCTTTCTCTTCAAGTTGTATTGACTATATGGTTTCAAATATTCCTGTTAAATATCTAAATCTCGAATCGCATAATCCAAATATAGCTGACCATCTCGCGCTTATCTTAAAAGTAACCAATGCTAATATTGAAAAAGATGCGACCATCACTAACTTTAATAAATGTTCTTTAAATGAAAACAATATCAAAAACTTTATTTTTGAGTTAAATAGACAAGATTGGGGAGATATATATTCTACTGATTTAAATTGCTCTTTTGACGCATTCGTTCATACCGTTGTGTGGTGTTACAACATAAGTTGCCCGATCAAAAAGGTAACAATAAAAAATTATAACAAAAAATTTAAAGAAGGAATGGTTAACGAATGAATTAATTCTTCAAAGTGAATATGTAAAAAATCTTTATTGGCTTATGACTAATAGTAATTCTGGGGAAACTAAAAAGTCTGTACAATCAACAAAAAATTCTATACAAAAACAATATAAAAACAGCTAAGCAAAAATTATTACAGAAACAAAATAAGTAATGCAACTAATAAAACCAAAAAAAACTTGGGACATTATAAATACTAAGCTGGGAAGAAAAGAGGTCAAAAACAATGCCATAATTTTACGCAGTTTACACGAGAAAATTTCGGAAAAGAAACAAATAGCTAACATGTTTGCGAACTACTTTTCCACAAATGTGCAAATTATGCTAAGTCAGCACTTCGGCTCTAATTTAAACTTACCATGCAGTACGTCAAGTTATAAGGAGCATTCAATATATTTTGCACCAATTACTCCGGAGGAAATATACTATAGGAAAACTGAAAAATAAACCATCTGCTGGCTTTGATGATATAACAGTAAACATACTAAATATCATCAAAGAAACTATAATACCCCATTTAGTTCATCTCTTTAATATGTCAATCAGCCATGGTTGCTTTCCTGACATACTTAAACTTGCTAAGGTAGTACCAATATTAAAGAAAGGGTCATCTGAGGAAATCGAAAACTACAGACAAATTTCCATATTAAGCACAGTTTCCAAGTTATTTGAGAGAATTGTATATGATAGAATCGTATCCTATAGTAATAAATACAACATTCTTACGGCTTTTCAACATGGTTTTACAGCCGGCAGATCAACAGAGACTGCAACTTGTCATTTATTGAATCATGTATACACCTGTTTAGACAATGGCAAGTACGTCGTGTCAATAATGTTTGATCTGTCAAAAGCTTTTGATATTGTGAACAATGACTTTCTAGAACAAAAGCTCTATAGTATTGGAATAAGAGGTAATCTATTAGCCTGGATTAAAAGTTACATGGAAGGGAGATCGTTAAAAGTCCAAATTAGCCACGTGGAATCAGACACATATTACACGACGCTTGGAGTACCGCAAGGTTCGGTTTTAGGGCCATTGCTTTTTATGCTTTATATCAACAATTTGCCAAATATGGTAACCACCGGTCATCTAACAATGTTTGCTGATGATATAACAGTAACTTTATCGGCAAATACTGTAGATGAACTCCAAACACGCATTGACGAAACATTCCAAGAAGTCAGTGCTTGGGCGCAGAGAGATAAGTTGATTTTGAACGAGAGTAAAACAGTTATTATAAACTTCGGATTGCGTAAACATTTGCCACAAGGTTTAATATTACATGACCATATTACACTGTCTCAAACCACAAAATTGCTTGGTACTCATCTAGATAGTAAATTATTATGGAGCAAACACATCGATCATGTATGTAGCCAACTTAATAAGGCCTACTTTGCCTTATTGCAAATGAGAAGTACCCTAGATGAGGCAGGATTATTAAATATCTACTACGCTCTTGCTTATTCGCATATTTCTTACAATATTATTCCTTGGGGTTGTTCAAGGGATAGGGAAAGAGTTTTTGTTAGTCAAAAAAGACTTATTAGGCTTATATACAAAATGAATTACAATGACAGTTGCAAAGATATGTTTAAGAACAAAAAAAATATTAACTACACCATGTATATTTATATTGAAATGTCTATTATATACAAAGAAAAATATGGAATTATTTACCCAAAGAAAAAACTGTCATTCGTATAGTACAAGACATGGGGACCTACTTAGTATACCTGCACATCACACCTCAATCTATAAACATTCTCCTCATTATAATTGTATTCTGCTTTTCAATAGTTTACCGGTTGAACTTAGACACATGCAAAACTATAATAAATACAAAGTTGAGGTCAAGAATATATTGCTTAAAGGAGGGTTTTATAGTATACAGGACTTTTTAAATAGAGAACCCTGAAGCTGTTTTACTGGTTTTCCTAATTTTATAGATTTATTGACTTAATTTATTTTATTGATTTTATTAATTTTATTGAGTGTGTATGTATGTATGTGTGTATATATGTATGTACGTATATATGTGTATATATGTGTATGTATGTGTAAATATGTATATTAGCCTTTTCCATTTTTGTTAGTTGATTGTCGTTATTTACATTTGTCAGTTAAAACTTTGTATGTGTTTTATACCGGGTGACCACGAGATGACGCTCGCCCCTATATCTTCTTGGTCTTTCAAGATATGAATCTCAAATTTGGGTACGTCAAATAACGGCTACATATGGATTAATTCGACCTATTTATTATTTTCTGTCGCTTCCGGTTTCACTGGAAATGATGCCAACTTTGGATTTTTAAATGGAACACCCTATATATGTTTACATTTTTGGATTCAGGAGGTCATTTTGCATACAACTATGGCATATTGAAATAAAAGTATTAATGACTGACGTTTTTATGAGCAAATTTAATTTCTCATCTAGGCGGCCATGACCCCAAAAAAATGTTTTGTTTTGCTTCAATAAATAATCAAAAAATACAATTATGAGATTATGTCATATGACATTTGTGATATAGGCTCCTAAACATTTCGGAAATCGTTTTTCCAGAATAACTCATTTCTTTTAAATGGCACCATGGTGGCTCATTACGTTATTTCAATAAAGCATTTTATTACCGATAATTTGGTACCTAACACTCCATTATTTATTCATAAAAATAATACATGTGATAAATGATAACAAATGAACGAATTAAGAAACAAACGAATTAAAACTAAGTAATTATTTTATTACATTATCTAAAAAAATTATAACAATTGTTCAAAATGTTGACCACCGGCATTTACACAATGTATTGCTCTTACTAAAGTTTCTCTCACCACATTGGTGAGATGTTGCTCTGTTATAGAATTTATTGCCCTCCTAACTCGATCTTTCAAATCTTCTAATGTAGTTGGTACTGTTTAATATACACGTTCTTCAATGTGGCCCCAAAAAAAAAAAAATCTAACGGCGTTAGATCAGGTGATCGCCCTGGCCACCTGACTGGTTCATTAGATTCTATCCAATGATCTCTGAAATGACCATTTGAATATTCTGCAATTACTCTGGTGTTATGGGGCGGGGCGCCATCCTGCTGGAAATACCCCAACTGGTACTGATTTAAGGGTAAATGTTCCAAAAACTCTTCAATTTAATTTCTCAGAAAACTTAAATATCTTTCTCCTGTCAGTGGATCATCAATAAATATGGGACCTATGATCCTGTTATCCATAATGCCTGCCCAAATATTAAAACCAAACCGTTCTTGAAAATTGCCTTGCCTCAAAATTCTTGGATTTTGTTGCGCCCGGTACCTCAAATTGTTTTTATTGAACATATCATTGTTTGTAAAACGGGATTCGTCAGAATATAATATATTATAATGGAAGTTTGGAGATCTAATTTCATTGTCTAAAAGCCATCTGCAATACTGAAACCTCCGCATGAAATCGTTTTCATATAATGCTTGGTGAAGCTGGTATTGGTAACTCAGTGTTTTTTAAGAATTAGTTTCTCTTCCTGTATCTAACTCACTTGCAATTTCTCGTATTGAGACACTAGGATTGATTTCCACTGACGCTAATACATTAATTTCGGTGTCTTCATTGATAATTATTGTCCTTTCGTGTTCTTGAGCTAATCTCTCCTGTCTCAGCTCCCGTTCTACTCTAAGACAATAATGTCTGCCAGGATGATTTCTTAGTGGATACCGCTCTGCGTATAAATCGCGGGCTGCCCGGCTATTTCTGCGACATTCCCCGTATATCATTAGCATATACACTTTGTCACTTTTTGAATAAACCATGAATTTTTAATACACACCACAATAATATCGGATTCTCATAGACTAAATATCATTTGAGCTGTCAGATTAATTAATTTGTTTCTTTTGTTACATTCTAAAGGCACCTACTTGATAAAGATCCAGTGTTAAATATTATGAGTTTATTTTCATTTATACCTTGTTGGATACCATTATTATGTATTTTTATGTATTATAGTATGAATAAATAGTGGAGTGTTTGGTACCAAATTATCGGTAATAAAATGCTTTATTGAAATAACGTAATGAGCCACCATGGTGCCATTTAAAAGAAATGAATTATTCTGGAAAAACGATTTCCGAAATGTTTAGGAGCCTATAACACAAATGTCATATGACATAATCTCATAATTGTATTTTTTGATTATTTATTGAAGCAAAACAAAACATTTTTTTGGGGTCATGGCCGCCTAGATGAGAAACTAAATTTGCTCATAAAAATGTCAGTCATTAATACTTTTATCTCAGTATGCCATAGTTGTATGCAAAATGACCTCCTGAATTCAAAAATGTAAAAATATATAGGGTGTTCCATTTAAAAATCCAAAGTTGGCATCATTTCCGGTGAAACCGGAAGCGACAGAAAATGATAAATAGGTCTCATTAATCCATACTTAGCCGTTATTTGACGTACCCAAATTTGAGATTCATATCTTGAAAGACCAAGAAGATATAGGGGCGAGCGTCATCTCGTGGTCACCCGGTATATTGTACATATTTTTTATTTATACATTATTATAAGAATTTATACTTATATTTTAATCATGCAATTCTCTACGTGACTTACCATATATACAATTGTATCTGAAATGGTGAATAAATATTATTATTATTATTATTATTTGACATTCTATTGTTTTTAATTTTCGGATTCCTTAGAAAAAGGCACATAAGTATAATTTTTGAAGTTTTTTCCTAGGTTAAAAATACAGCAGAAAAATCGTGTAAGGTGCACTTAAAATGATCACCCTGTACATGAGGTTACTGCGCTTAAAATAAATCAGAAATAAAAATTATCATAATCACCTTTCATTGAGCCTTTCATTCTCCATATCAATATTTAGAGACGGCAAAATGGGAAAACTTTCATTTATATTAGTCTCTCTACAGAAATTACCGGAAATAAAAGAAAATTATTACTTTTATTAATTTACGAAAAAAATTCAATTTTCACTAGTACTTACTTTTTATATTTTCTCTTTTGGGCTAATGTTCGATTTTTCGGTTTTCTGCTAGGGTATTTACGCTTATGATATGTTTTTATTTTTCCCATTGTTCTTTCACTGCACTAATAATCACTTTCAATAACACGTCTACTTAGGTGTACACTTGATTTCAAAAAAAAACTGGTACAACTCTTGTAATCGAAAATCTTAATAGTTTAGTTGTATGCATATGTCTGTAAACAGGGCTGGCCAGGCATGTCGAGAGGGGGGTGGAGAAGAAGTGATTTACCACGGACCTGGGTTTTTTTGGAGGAGATCGGTTTTCTTTGTGTTTTTAAACTTATTAAACCTTTCTCTTTTATTTTATTCAAATGGAATTTTAAAAAATAATTAGAAAATAACTTTTTCAAAACATTTTCAAGCCTGCCATATTATTGTTTAAAAAAATAATATTTGTTATGGATAATTCTACTAATGGTTGTAATTAAAATACTAACTGAATAATGATAATTCTATTTTTAAAATAAGAACACAAAAATACCACTTGAGATTAAAAAAAATGTAAACAATGCAAACTGAACATAAAAATACAATAAAAAAATAAAATAAATGAACTTCAATTACGTAATACAGAATTAACTAATATTTTGTCATTGCTCCATTAGCGTCTAAAACTGCCTGAAGTCTTGCAGGCATGGACAAAATCAGATTTCTTGCAAGGTCAACTTCTTGCGACAAGTTCTCCCAAGCGTCTTCAATTATCCTTTCCAATTCTTGGACATTATTTGGATGGTTATTTAATTTTCTTATATGTTTCACCATTAGTCCCCATACATTTTCAATTGGATTTAAATCCAGACTTTTAGATGGCCACGGTAACAACTCATATGTTTTTATTAAGAAACCATTGCCTGACACGATGGGCCGTATGTATGGAGCAGTTGTCTTGTTGGAAAATAAAATTATTTTCCGGAAACACCTCCATTACTGACGGCAACATAATATTGTCTAATATTTCAATATATTTAATGGAATTGAGATGATCACCACTGTTCCAACACACACTTAACCCGTTTAGGCTCATCCAAGCCCAGACATTGACTGAAAACTTTCCTAATATTTGTGGATCGAAAGTATATTTTTTGTCGTATCTAGTGGAATGAGGCCTATATACGCGAACATGTCCATCGTTACAGGATTTAAAAACCTTTTCGTCAGAAAAGACAACTTGTCCCCAGAAGTTTTCATCATTGATTATATAGTTGAGTGCAAAAATAATCCTACCCTGCTTCTTTTCTTCTGAAAGTTTGTATTTTTTTAGCCGCTGAACAACTCTTCAAGTCGCTTTGTAGTTTTATTCTTCTGCAAGCAGTAGATACCGAAGCAGGGAAATTTGTCTCTGAAATTGCATTTACTGCAGTCTGAAAAGGGTTTTATATTAGGTAATTTATAAGATTTTCATCTTCTTGATTATTGCTTTTTCTGGCCCTACCGGAACCAACTTTACGGGATACCGTTTGATTGGTTTCCCTATTGTCTTTTAACACTCATTACCGTGGTTTTACTCACATTGTATTCAGCAGCAAGTCTTCTTATGGACCAACCATTATCAATTTTAGAAACAATTCGAAATTTTTGAATATCTGTTGGATGGCGAACCATTTTTAATAATGACGCCACTGATTAACGTCAAAGTGACATTTGTAAGATTATTAATATCAATCAAAGAACGAATGATTTACATAGCTAAAAGAAAGTGTACCAGTTTTTATTCAAATCAAGTGTACCCACTTTATAACAAATAAGTAAATTTGAGATATCTCTAGAATACACACGCCACTGTTGTTTACGCAATTCGCAACGTGGTTCCTAAGTGCCCGATTCCCCCTCCCGCAAACGAGTCCAGTGTATGCAAGTGCATCCGTGTTTCCGAAATATCATGCAAGATGGCAGCTATTATCGGAATATAGATATGCAGTTTTTAGTTTTCTAATAAATTTATTTTCAACTGATCCAAGAGTTGGGTCACATGAATATAAACGTTACAAACAGTGACTAATGTCGGAATGTTAAAAAATTTGGATACAAAATATTTAAAATGCATGCGAAAATTTTTTGACGACTCTAAAAAAAAAAAATTACATTCCGACATTTTATACATATTTTTGAAAAATCTTGTAAAAATCGCACTCAAGTCGGATAAGTTTCAAATGAGATATTCGAGAATTATGATTTAATAGGGTATATAAGACTCTTAATGGAAGTACCCAAATATTTTTCCATATTTAAATAGGGCGTCTTATTCTGCTTTCAAATATATGTATATACTTTTTATATAGTATCTTCAGTAAATATTCCGATAATCGATTATTTTCCAAAAGAAAATACGTTGCTTAACAGATATCAAGAAATACTATCTAGGTGGCTGTGATAGTAAAACAAAAGTGTTAGTTTGACAGTATGACTATTAATCCTCTTGAAACTATGTTCAATTATTAGTTAAATTATTATATTGAAAAAAAAAATAAATAAAAAAAAACACTTATGCTGCCCAGCCAGCTAAAAAAAACTACAAATATAGAAAATAACTAAAGAACACTATTGAAGTGGTAGATAATTTATTAAAAATAATATTATCCATTAAAATAAGAGTGGTAAATGAAAATATTTAAATTCTTTAACGGCTACAGAAATGTAGTAAATTTACAATAATTTATTGCTAGTTAATTAATAATAAAATATCACAAAAAATTCTCTATGTGCCCTCCATTGTGTACTATACATAGAACGTATCGTTTTCTTAAGTTTCCCATTACATTTGCCATAACAGCGTTGTTATTATTCAAATTTCGTATTTCTGTTCTAATTTTTTCCTTTATTTCTTCCAAGTTGTTGCTTCTTTCTTTATAAACAATAGTTTTTAAATGGCCCCAAAGAAACGTGTCTAATGGAGTTAAGTCCGGACTACGAGGTGGCCAAGCAATAGTTCCTCGTTTACCTATCCATTCTTGATATGTTATGTTTAAGTAATTTGTAACATCATTAATATTATGTGGGGGTGCCCCGTCCTGCTGCCAAATAACATCGAATTGCAATTGCATTTCTTCTAATAAATTATTTACATCATTTCTTAACATATCTAAATACAATGGTCCTCTAAGGGAGCCTTCGTGAAAAATAGGCTATATAATTTTTTTATTTATTATCCCACACCAAACATTTATGGATTTCCTTCCTTGGAATTGAATCTCTTCAGAAATATGAGGATTTTCGGAAGACCAAAAATGTGAATTTCTTCTGTTGAAGATACCAGATGTGTTGAATGATGCCTCATCGGTCCAAGATATTTTATTAAATATATTATTATCAATGTCATACCTGTTGATCATATTTCTACAAAATTGTTGCCGCTTTTCATTATCTTGAGGGAATAATTTTTGAACAGGCAATATACTATAATCCTTAAGTTTATGTTTTTTTTAAAGTTCTCTGTATGGTTCCATAAGAAAAATTCAAATACCTCATTGCGTCTCTTATTGAATTTCTTGGATTCTCTTGAAAATAGAGTAAATACTGATTCTTCGTTGCTATTCCTCGTTTCTTTTTATTTAGAATTGCTCCTGTTTTTTAATAATATGCCAACTTAATAGTTTTCCTGTCCAGGCAATTTCCATCGGATATATTTGTCATATTCGCTGGGCAGCACAAGCGTTTATTATTTTTAAAATAAGTTTAGCATATCGTATTTTTCTCCTAAAGTGTAATCATTATTCATATTGGTTATTTTTGGTCAACAAAGCAACGTTCAAAAGTAACAGTTGTTGGCAAACTGTTGAATTATTAAATGAGTAAAACTGTCAAAATATTAATTGTTGTTTTGTTATCACGGCCACCTAGAAATTATTTCTTGATATTTCTTTTGGGAAATAATCGATTATCGGAATATTTACTGAAGATACTATATAAAAAGTATATACATATATTTGAAATCAGAATAAGACGCCCTATTTAAATATGGAAAAATATTTGGGTACTTCCATTTAAAAAAATATAACTTAGGCCTACATCTTTTTTTATTTGATGTTCAGTTGTTTTTCTGTTAATGTGACTGGATTCCTTTTTTAAAAACCCTACAAAAAGTATTTTTCATGTTTTTCGTATCTTTCCAAATAACCGAGAAAATGGGGGTGGGACTATTATTTGGATCACCCGGTACATATAATTGAATCATACATTATCTAAATAAATATAGTTTACTCTCGAACAGTCAACATCGTAGATCAACAGAAAGTGCTGCAATTTGTTAAAGTAGACCACAACTTTAGCAGACACATAAAAAAGCCATAAAAACCGGCCATAAAAGTGTTAAAGCCGGCGTAATTACATGCGACTCAGTACCGTATTTAAAATTTTTGTGCGTTGAGACACACAATGTTAGAAATTTAAAAATATTGTATCTTTGATAAATAAATAGTTATTTCATATTAGAAATAAATATAGTTTAAAAAAACTAAAAAACACGTTTTTAAAGCACATCAAACTAAAGAGTGAAAAATAATTATTAATATAAACTGAAAAACAATAATGAACGAAAAATACTAGTATTATTGTGAAAAATGCGTGGGTTGCTCGATATACGAAAAATATGGCACAAGCGCCCCACGCTTTTTTCACAATAATACTAGTATTTTTCGTTCATTATTATTTTCAGTTTATATTAATAATTATTTTTCACTCTTTAGTTTGATGTGCTTTAAAAGCGTGTTTTTTAGTTTTTTTAAACTATATTTATTTTTCACTTTTTTAGTTTGATGTGCTATGAAAGCGTGTTTTTTAGTTCTTTTTTAAACTATATTTATATTGCTTATTGATGCTGATATTATAACATATTACGATCCAACAGATATTTCTGAAAAAAAAAATATTTTTTTATTTCAGCCATGGGATTTGAACTTACGCCCGAGGAGTCCGTCGTTTCGCGTCGACTAAGACTTGCCCGCTCGGCCAACGACCGAACTGAGAATCACGGAATATACTTACAATATTAAGCCTCTTGCTCTCACGCAGAGGATACGTGAGGAAAGGACTGGCGATCCTGATCAGGATAATGATATAAACTTATCAAATTATTGTATTGTTACCGGTTCTTCGTAAGTGTACAAAGTTTCAATTAAATCTGTCCGTTTAAAGTGGGTCAAAATCGAGCCCAAAGAGTCGGTTACAAACAAACAAACAAACAAACAAACAAACAAACAAACATACAGGTGAAGCTAATAAAAGCGTGTTAAAAATTACTCTGTTTTATTTGTGTCAAGATAGGAATAATATTTTATATATTGGTGGAGCATTGATGAATTTTGTTATTCTAAATTAAAATTATATCCAATATTCTTTTGTTGCTCAGTTTAGCCAATAACAATTTAATATATCGAATTATTATTGTTGCCCAGCGAGGGAAGTAGGGGCAATTCCTTGCCAAAAAATGTGGGTTCAGAGTAGAGGTTATCGATATTATTAAAATACGTAAAAGAAATAAAGCAAACCTTTAAATTCTTTAAATAAATAAAATATTAAATTTATATCAATAACCCTAACTTGATCTAATTGATCCTGATTAAATAAATAAATTAAATTCTAGAAAATAAACAAATAATTATCATATAAATAAATTCAATTCTGGAAAACAAATAAATAATTATCAAATAAATAAATTCAATTATATATATACCGGGTGACACAGGAGACATGTAACACCCCGTAGCATGTTTATTTAAAAAGATATTATTTTGAAATTTGGTACACTTATATAATGCGTGATTGTCCTTTTTCAAGTACTAAAAATTTTGTCCACCACTTCCGGTTTCACCGGAAGTGACATCTACTCTGTTATTTTAAATGGCACCCTGTATATTTTTTTTACCTATCTGATTCGTCTCTAGATTCTCTTTTCAACCATGTATCGGAACATGGCATTTGTTTTTAAAATGACAGTTAATATCAATTTTAGTTTGTTAAGTCTAGGTGGCCCTGATATGAACCTTGGCAGATATTGATGCGTAGTGTGCCGTGATATCGAAAGACCTCTGGCATGCAACTTTGTGCGTGCCTCATATTTTTTGGGAATAACCAGTAGCTGAACAGACTAATAAGATCTAACTTATTTAAAAAAAATATCTTTAAACAACCCACGATATCTTAAAAACCAAGATAGGAACCCCATTTTTTTACTTCACCTAGTTAAAAAATACTTATTTATCTTTTATTTTTGTCCAATAGAATTGCTGTGCCTATCATATTTTGCTTTCTTCATTAAAATTAGTATCGAATGTTATTGCATAGTAATGAATATTGTACTGCAACAAAAATATTTAGTAAGCAGGCGGTGGAAACAAAAGAAGGTAAAACGACGCATCATTTTGATTTGACAATTAAGAATTGTTTACTTGGCAGCAATTTAAGTATTTTTCATTTATACCTAAATTATCACGTTTTTAACTCTATTTTGCCATGTATTCACGAAATGAAAAAGTAGATATGCTACTAATCTATGGCGAATGTAAAAAAAATAGCAGGCAGGCTGCTGTCTTATATGAAGAAAGATTTCCCGAAAGAATTCATCCACCAAACAACTATTTTGTAAGAGTTGAACGGTAATTCAGAAGTGAACCAGAAGTACCGGAAAATAATTTCATTATCGATGAAGACCCGAAAATGAATGTACTTGCAATTGTCGAGGTAGATTCCACGATTTCGATAAGACAGATTGAGGACCAAACCGGTGTAAATCGGGAATCAGCTCGACGCATTTTGAAAAAGCATAAATTTAAATCATACAAGTACCAAATACACCAGCATTTATACGAAAATGATTTTCAAGGAAGATTGAACTATTGCAATTGGTTTCTGAACAGACAATTTGGATAATAATTTTCATGAAAAAATTTTATTTTCCGACGAGTCCAGGTTCACTAATTTGGGATTATTCAATCGTAACAACACCCGTTATTGGGCACAAGAAAATCCCAGAAATATGAAAGTGCATATCAGGAGCGATTTAGTTTTAATGTATGGTTAGGAGTAATTGGCAGAAGAATTATTGGGCCAATAATTTTTGATGGTCCATTAAATGGAGAAAGATATTTGGGATTTTTGAAAACCAGATACAAGATTTTTTGGAAGAACTACCACCTAATGTTAACCCAATAATTTTTCAACAGGATGGGGCTCCACCACATAACAGTAGAGTTGTGGTAAATTATTTAAATGAAAGGTTTGGAGAAAACTGGATGGGAACAAATGGGCCCGTTCGATGGCCTGCAAGGTCACCAGACCTTACGCCGCTTGATTTTTTGTATCGGGCCACCTCAAGGAAAACGTTTATAGGACTCCACCAACAAACAGAAAAGACATGGAAATGAGAGTCAGAAGAGCAATCGATGGGATTACTGAATTACAGTTAGATAACGTGCTTAGGGCTACTGTCACAAAAACACGATTGTGCAGAGATAATAACGGACAACATTTTGAACATCTGTAGTAAAAAAATGTTTTTTGTGTGTAGTACTTCAGTAAATATTTTATTTTAATTTCATTCATTCGTTGTAAAAATGTATTACATAGTGTAATGGTTTTTCATCAATTTTGTTCAAATGTGTTTTACTGATGTTTCTTATTTATTAAAAAAATCGTTTTACTAATTTTAATGAAGAAAGCAAAATATGATAGGCACAGCAATTGTATTGGACAAAAAATAAAAGATAAATAAGTATTTTTTAACTAGGTGAAGTAAAAAAATGGGGTTCCTATCTTGGTTTTTAAGATATCGTGGGTTGTTTAAAGATATTTTATTAAATAAGTTAGATCTTATTAGTCTGTTCAGCTACTGGTTATTCCCAAAAAAATATGAGGCACAAAGTTGCATGCCAGAGGTCTTTCGATATCACGGCACACTACGCATCAATATCTGCCAAGGTTCATATCAGGGCCACCTAGACTTAACAAACTAAAATTGATATTAACTGTCATTTTAAAAACAAATGCCATGTTCCGATACATGGTTGAAAAGAGAATCTAGAGACGAATTAGATAGGTAAAAAAAATATACAGGGTGCCATTTAAAATAACAGAGTAGATGTCAGTTCCGGTGAAACCGCAAGTGGTGGACAAAAAATTTTTGTACTTAAAAAAGGACAATCACGCATTATATAAGTGTACCAAATTTCAAAATAATATCTTTTTAAATAAACATGCTACGGGGTGTTACATGTCTCCTGTGTCACCCGGTATAATATAATAAATAAAAATAATGTTATATTGCACTTGCGCGTATATAAAACACTGATAAAACGATAAATTCACAATGTACACTAAATCACATAATATTTTAATTAAAATACTAATCACAATACTCACTCAACACTTCACAACCACTTTCTAAATCGGTATCTGAATCAAGATTATTATTAAACGGTTTTGATTAGGGCTGATGCTTTTTCCTAACTTAATGTATTCATCTTCAATTTTAATGACATGCTGAATACAATTTTGCCAATAACTTGGTGTTATTTCTCTCACTTCAGCTTTAATAAGGTCGATTACTTTAGCATCAAATTTGGGAAAGGTGTTATTTTTTCGAATGCTTTTCAGCTGACTCCATATTAGTTCGATCGGGTTGAAAATACAAAAATATGGGGTCAACCGTAAAAAAGTATGTCCTTGAGCTTCAGCCATTTTATCGATTACATATTGTTTTGAGAAATTTTGCTTCTTAACAATATCCAAAAGATCTTTCTTTTTAAAATTTTTTTGAAATTCCAAATTATGTTTTCGGAGAAATTCTTTTTTCTTTCTTCCAGTATTTGGTATTTTTTCGATTTGTCGCTAATGATACGAACCATTGTCTAAAACAATTACGCTGGTTTTTTCTGTATTTGGTAGCAATGATGTCAGAAATTTTCTCTGTAATTTGTGAGCCATTACCATTCCCCATATCTTCGTAAAATTCTCTGCTAGCGTTAGGTTGAGGATCTTCCGAAGGCCTGAACATTATCGTAATATTATTTTACCACAGCCACTTATAAATGGAAAACACTCGAATAATTCACCACCCACTGGAATATTTACAAAAACAAAACTATATAAAATACGCTTCAACACAAAGGAAAAGCTCTCACAATCCAAATAAAATGTAAACACTGAAGAACACACTGTATTTATAAAGCACATAATCTATATAAATTCTAAAGGGCACGAATTGTTCGATGTTTCGCGGAATAATGACCGTCCGTCCCTGCATGCTTTCTCGTTATTAGGGTTTTACAGCTGGGTCAGAAGTGACCGTTAAATCGTAAAATATTTTAGGAGGGGAGTTGCGTAATTATATCAAAATAATTTGAAATTATAATTGATACAAGCGTGTTTCCGTTAATTTCTTATTTTAATCATGCCAGAACATACGTTGCATGAGAATAATGATGTTTTATGTATCAAGTAAAACATTATATTTATTATTTAATATGCTGTAGAAAAATAAAGCATGCCCCGCTCTATCCTCAGGAGCATTGCGGCAAAGCTTTGAGATTTTTTTTGTGTCTCTTAAAGTTGTAGTCTACTATAACTATGTATATTCTAACAGATAAAGGACGTTACGTAGATGCATTGTTCTTTGACTTGTCTAAAGCCTTCGACAGTTTAGATTTAAATCTCGTTGAGGATAAATTAGAGCGCTTTGGTTTTAGAAGAAATATGTTAAATTAACTAATGGTCTTATTTGTACAATCGCAAAATATATGTTAATATTAACAGAATTGCATCAAGCTTAACTGATATTGATCAAGGAGTCCAACAATGATCAGTTTTAGGCCCGTTGATATTCTTACTCTATATCAATGATCGAGAACTTGAAATTAGTTCGGTGTGTGTCGTTTTGTTTGCCGATGATACGACAATAGCTGTTTCCGCCATAAACCATGAGGAGCTCCAAGCAAAATTAAATATCGTGTCCTCTTAATTTACTAATGTCAGAAAAACAAATTACTGGTAAATGCAAATAAAGTTGTGCGCGTGCATTTTCTTTAAATAAAAGGATGGAATTATCTGCCACTGAATAGAATAGAATATAATAGAATAG
>JANEYF010001437.1:160000-213486 GCA_029963845.1 Rhamnusium bicolor | reverse complement strand
GTCTAATGCTGACTAGGTACGCGTTGGTCGGTAAATTCTGTCGCGTTGTTTTTAATGTTTTTATTTGTGAACATTTTATTAGTAAATCTCTACTTGTCGTGAAATTAAGTAAAACAGTGTTTTTGGTGTTTACTATTAAATGCGAGTGGTTGTACAAAATATATTAAAACTGAAAGATGGACATAAGTTGGGTTATGAAGACTCCAGTGAAATTCAAAGGTGGTGGCCGTCCAAAAACCTAATATTACGATAAAGCAAACATCTCTTGATAAGAAAAAAAGTAGTTAATAGGTATTCTCGAAATTCAATGTACGATTTATCCAAGTGGATTTGCGGATGCGAGGTAAAAAAATGCATTTTTTTGTTTCGCATGCCTGTTATTTGGTGATGATCCTGATCCTATATGGTCCAAAATAGGTGTAACTGACTTGAAACATTTAAAAATAAAAGTACAGAAACATTCGCTCGCATTAAAAAAGGTTATCCTTCAGCAAATTTTATTCATTGTTACGCTCATCAACTAAATTTAATTTTACAAAAGCATCAAGTCAGGATAAAAGCATACAAATTTTTTTTGCTAATTTACATAGCTTTTCTTCATTCTTTTGGAAAATCGCCAAAAGAACAGCCGTGTTAGATAATGTTTTTAAGGTGAGATTACCTAAAGCGGCTCCAACACCATGAAATTTTAATACAAAGTGCATAGAGACTGTTTATACCTATCGAACATAATTATTAGATTGTTTAGAAAAACTCATTGATAATTAATGAATCAGAAAACAACACTCTAAACTAAGCTATTGGTTTAAAAAACTACTTACAAAATGAACATTTTCTTTACTGGTTAAATTTTTTCAATTAGTTATGCCTCATTGTGATATATTGTTCAATCAATTACAAAAATATAATATCGATATCATAACAGTAAATAAGTGTATTGGCGTTTTTAATAGTAAAATTGAAGACATCAGGAATAAAATTTTGAATAACTATTTGGAGGAGATATCCATGCAGTCTGGCCAGAGATAAACCGGAAGAATCAAAAAGGAGAATTTCATTAGAAGTTTGTGATATAATTACATCTGAGATCAAAAACATGTTTGGCTTCAGTAATCATTTAGCAGTGATTTTCCGCAGATCGATTTAAAGATTATAAAAAAAGTTTTCCTCAAGATATGTTTAAATTAGTTAAAACGGGAGTATCCAGTCATAAATCATTTGAAACTTAAAACTGAATTAGAAGTATTATATAGCCGAGAAGATTTTTCCAATAGTGAAGGTGCAGTTGCTTTGTTACAGCTTTTTATTAACAATAATTTGTGCAATACTTTTTCTGAAAGTGCCAAACTGTTAAAAATCTTGTGGTACTCTCCCTATGACTACCGTCGAAAGTGAACGTTGTTTTTCCACCCTTAAAAGAATAAAGACATTTTTAAGAAATACCATGGGTCAGGAAAGGTTATCTTCTTTAACTATGCTTACCATAGAAAGGGCATTAATAAAGAAGATAAAAGACTTTAATGAAAGGTAATTGACCACTTTGCATCTCAAAAAACCGGAGGATCGACTTGGAATTTAAATCACTTTAAAAGGTAGGTAATACAGTAAACTTTTCCAATTGACCTCCCTATCTCTTGACCCACGAACCGCCACTGCAAAGAACGTTTTTATATTTCTTGAAACCATCATCAATTATCTTTTTTTAATAGCAATTCAATTATTTGTATATCATTTAATAGCATTTTTAGCCATAGAGTGTTTCTACATTCACTGCTCATTAAAATTGATAAATTCTCAAGACATTATTGAAGATTTAAATTGCCAAGTGTAATGTTTCTTTAATTATGTTCTTATTGGGTTTGTCCCTTCTTCGATATCCGGCTTCAGGGGTGTTGCATTAGTTTTTTAAAGTAGCTGCTAGTTGAATGTATAGTTAGTTCAATAGATTTATAGTAAACTGTTTAAAGCGTCCAACTCTCTCCTATTTTACAACTTCCATAATCTGCAGGAACTTTGTAATAGAATAGAATAGAAATTTATTCATGTTTTTACACATTGCGTTGTGTGCGTTGTGTCTGACATACAGAAAATAATATAAATACATAATGCATATCGATGATAACAAATAAAACAAAGTGCAAAAAAAACTTCAGTGATTATAAATATCATTCATCTAAATATATCACGTATATTGACATACATCACAAACTTCATACATTATAAGAATACAAACATTACATAAAAATTAAAACAGAAGAACAGGATCTGCAAATTTCGATGAGGATAATTCGGTAACTGTAAGTGATACAAAAATGGAATACAATCTCGATCTCTATTTTTGAGACAAATTCACTGACGAAAAATTTCCTATCATCATTTGTTTTCGAGTTATAAACAAAGTTGATTTTTTTGACTTTTAGACACATGTCAATATCTTGGTTGTTTGTAAAGTTATGAAAGAACAACTTTTACATTCTTGAGGCACTTTTTTCTATATAATACAGTGGAGTGGAGAAAATTTAAAAAGGTGCATAAATGGGAATCATAGTTGGCTATGGTTTATTTAAAGAGCAAATTTTTTTTCTCATTCAAACTATATATCAAGTGGGGTCGATTTTGATGTGTATTTAATAGCGAAAATAATCTTCTAGTAGATTACTTTTTGCTTTTTTTTTATATTTATTCCAAGTAGGCGTGTGTCATCTATGACGGTGTATCTGTTTGTCAGTAAATTGCATATTAATAATTTTGTTTCCGTTATAATTACACCACTTTTAATCGTAAAAAGTGAAGATGTTCTACGAAAATTACGAGAATGATATGATATACTGGAATGCTTTATTCAAATAACAATTGTGATATTGCATCCGAAATCCATATTTCAATCACTATCCAGAAGAAGACAACCTAGTAAGCTATTTTTAAGAGATTAAAAGAAAATCTTATTAATCGTGAGTCCTTCAACAAGTCAAGACCAAAAACTTACAACATTACAGATGCTGAAGAAACTTATGTAGCTGTAATTGAAATGGCTTGAAATACTTCAATTTCAAGTTGTCAAATTGAAGCTGATTCTGGGATTTCAAGACGTCGAACTTTGGGTATTTTGAAGACACACAAATTCAGGCCTTAAACAATAAGAAAACAACATCAACTGCAACTAACTGATCTTCAGCGACGATTGGAGTTTTGCATATGGTTTCGTCAAAAAGTCAACTTATTTTTCTATACAAATGTAGTTTGGACAGATGAAGCCTACATTAGCAGTGTAAGAATTTTCAACAGGCATAACGACCACTATTGGTCTGATATGAGCCCTCACCGCACCGTTGACGTGCGATCTCAGGGGACGCTTTGATTTTAGTGTTTGGTGTGCTCTACGCAATCGTGTTTTAACATATCACATATATCAAGAAAATCTTAATGGCCAACGGTACTACGAAATCTTAAATCAGAAAATTATTGAAAAATTTATGGACAATCTACCCTTAATTGAGGCAAGAAATCAGTTCTTTCAACAAGATGGTGCACCACCACATAAAAATCAACACTATTGCAGAATTATTAAATACCTAATTTTGGAAATAATTCTATGGGAAGTAATGACCAGTAAGGTTGCCACCACAATCACCTGACTTAACGCCACTCTGATTTTTGAGACCAAATTAAAGACAACATTATACAAGAAAAAACTAGTACCGACATAGAAAGAACTCAGACAAAATTTTATAGACTTTGTGAATTCCATTTCAAATCTTCATATTTATAACGTAGTTCAGAGTGTTATGAAGAGGTGTAATTTATGATCGAACATAACGGACATCAGTTTTAACATTTACTTTAATTTAAATTTTTATTTTATAATTGTAATGTATTATAAAATTAGATATAAGTATCTGATATTTTGGTCTTGGCTTGTTAAAGGACCCACAATTAATGAGATTTTCCCTTTAACCTCCTAAAAATATCTTTATTAGGTTGTCTTCTTTCTAGATAGCGATTGAAACATATTTCGGATGCAACATCACAATTGTTATTACTTTGATTAAAACATTCTAGCATATCATAATCTCGTAATTTTCTTAAAGACATCTTCACTTTGAATTAAATGGGGTGTTAGCTATGACGGAAACAAAATTATTAATATGCATTATACCGAAAAACAGATAAACACTATTATCAGATGAAACCACCTACTTGGATAAATATATAAGAATGCAAAAAGTAATCTACTAAAGATTATATTCGCTATTAAATACTTACACATCAAAAGCAACACCACATATGATATATAGCTTGAGAGAAAAAAAGCTATAATTTCCATTTAAAAAAATACAACTTTATGCCATAACTCGAAATTGCACCTTTTTTTTAAATTTTCTCGCCACTGTATTAGACTGAAAAAAAGTGCCTGAAGATGTAAAAGTTTTCATGACTTTACAAACAACCAAGAAAATTATCGAACTTTTGTTTATAACTCGAAAACAAAAGACGATAGCAAATTTTGTTTTTGTCGGACGTAAAATTATGTCCTACATAGTACAGACTTGGGGTGGAAATTTGAATGACTTTACTTATATTGGGATATGTCTCTAGAAATTTTGTTGGTAAATTATTGCATAAGTGTCTTATGAATTTATGTATTGTGCCAATGGTAGAGATGGCAGAATTTGGTGAGATCAAACTATTTTTGTAACTTGCAGCTGAAGAAATATTTTTCTGAGTACTCTCTCCTACTCTCCAAAAGTTTATTTTAAAACTTATTAAAGGTTTTTAACTTTGAGTATTGGTAAATTTATTAGTGATATGGTGGGTAATTTTGATTTTTTTCTTTTATTATACGTATTATTTTTATGAAATCTGTGTGTCTTACTAATTCTCTGTCAGGGTTTTATCCTAGACATTCCTAGGGCACTGGATCCAGCCTTTGAAAGAGCTGGCGCCACTAGTGTCCTTTTCCCTTTGCAGCATCAGGGGGTGGTAGGCAGTAACCCTTATCCTTTATTTTTGAAGGATATTGATTAAATTTTAATATAATAATGGCACACATAGTATTAAGAAACTAAACATTTGATTACAATAGTGACAGCGATAGTTTACCACAAGGGTAGCTAGAAAGGATAGTTCGCTACAATGGTGGCATCGGCGGGATGTTACTACAAGCGGATCACAATAGAGCAGATGGCTTTTGAAAGGTTGTTTCCAGGCGGATTCCCTTAGCCCTTTCTTCTCTGCATCTCACTGCTGTCATTATTTATGAGCTCCGTCTAACCCGTAGGTGGAAAATACGGCCCACCAAGGAATCGGAGCATAAGGTCTTCCCATCTGCTTTTATATCGATGACCTCAAAGTTTCATACCTCGGGAGCACGAAATTAAAAACTCTTGAGGCGTACACGCGAGTTATTAGTGGAATTCGAGTTGGACTGATATGCAGTTGTCCCACCTTGGGAGACAAATACGTGTGGAAATCTCTGAGAGCGCAGATTGTAAACCAAAGCTCTGTGTTGACGTCGCGAGACCTATAGTATCTGGATGTGCAACAACGGTACATCCAGTATTTAGATTCTCCGCAGCAAGTACACACTGATTCCGAGAATTTTGTCTTTTGAAATTTCGGAAGGGAAAACAATGCTGCTCTGAGAATAACAGCTTGCCGTTCCGGTTCTGCGCCACTCCATTAGGTGGAGATATTCACAAGATGACGTCCGTTTCTCGTGTATACCTCATACGTCAACTGGAGAGATCGAGAACTTGTGAGCCTGGATGTACGCATGAAAGAGTATTACTGAATATGGCATGTAACATCCTCAGGAGCTCAGATACGTTCTTACGGATTGTAAAACACTATGAAACTGCAGGAATGTGTACAGGATTGTTCAAGGTAACAAAAGTCGCAGATGAATTTAGTCTCGCAATCGACACCAGGCGAAATGTCGGCTGGTGTAGCGTCAGTCACTGAGCTTTAGCTAAATCGCCTGAAAACCCGAATCAAAGTTGCTGACCAGGAAAATCTGTTTCCGCAGCATGTCAATAAAGCCCAGCATGATGTCTTCTATAAGGGCATAGAAACAGTGGGTTATCGACTAGGCTGACATTCGTTCTTTAAGGTCAGTTGGGCATACGTCGGAAACGGGGGATTCATTATGACTTACCAGGATGGTGTTATCAGCACCATGGTCTATCGTAACCACGTGTGGTGTAGATGTTCCTGACATCAATTGCAGGACCTGCCGTCAAGTGCCGGAATCGCTCAAGCACTTTCTGCATGCCCTATTTCGCC
The DNA here is from genome assembly GCA_029963845.1 of Rhamnusium bicolor. NCBI lineage: Eukaryota > Metazoa > Arthropoda > Insecta > Coleoptera > Cerambycidae > Rhamnusium > Rhamnusium bicolor. Next base: position 207,204 of record JANEYF010001437.1, on the reverse strand, counting down.
TCCATCCACCGACATAAGCATCAGGAATTTTCAGCATTAGGAAAACGAAAGAAAAAATGGTGTTTTAAGAACATGTGGTTTATTTTTCTCGAAATAAGTTTCAGAAGCAAAAATATATATTTGTATACTTTCTTTTAATAACTTGCAAAATGTCGTGATCCTTTTTCCGCATACAATATATTTCCATATTAATTTATTGTATTCGGTAATATTCATCACCGAATATTTGGTGATATTTGGCACTAAATATTCCGCGTTATTAGACACTGATTTAGAAACCGAACTTTATATTTAATTTTTCAGTGTCTGACAGAGAATTTTAGGCGATTAATCGTAAATCGGGTTTTTAAAAACTGACACATTTATATATGTGCATATATATTATTATGTGTCTATATATGAATATATAATATAATCTTGGAATACATTATCATAGTTTAAGATATTTTCATGTATTTTACCTCGTCGTTGGGTTAGAGTGGAAGAACAGCCTGCACGGTTTGCAAAGCCATACAAAGCTGAACTTCGCCCATTCATAAATGATGTGTCATTGTTGAATAAAGTGTGTTATTATTATTATTATTTTATTTTTTTTTTTTCGGTTTCCCGATGCCGGTCAGTCCTCCCGTGGCCTCCGACGCCTCACGGGTGTCGCGCCGGCGCATCAACTACAGCCACTCCCAGCATCCCGCAGGGTTAGTGACGGTAGATACCAGAATCGTGTGCCCTAAGTAGACTTAGAGAACCCAGAATGACCGCCTTCTGCATTTGAACCGCCAACCACTCGGCTGGTTTTTGGCAGGCCGGTATGATCTTCAGTTCCGAGAGCAGCGTAGGCTTTATCCCTCCGAGTACACCGATAATAAGGACGACCATTTTGACCGAGTAGCCTGGGTACAGCACTTGAGCTCGTACCGGATATCGCGATATTTGGTCCGTTTCTCCTCCTCCTTCAAGGTGATGTTTTTCTCAGCAGGTGCCGAGAACTCGATAACATACATCACTTTGAGTTGATGGTCGAGGAGGACTATGTCAGGCTTGTTGGCTTGGATTAGCCTGACAGTCGGGAACGAGTAGTTCCAGTAAATCCGGCATTTCTCGTTCTCGACAACGGACTCAATATCTCCGGGGACGTAAGGCAGCACTGGTGTCTGGTCTACCCCGTACGAGTGCCTTAGATGGTAGTATGGCACTCGTAAAGCCGCGTTATGTCGGTGGATGTAGGCCGAAATCGCATATATGGGACATGCAGAAAGTAAGTGCATGAGCGATTCCGGCGCCTGATGGCAGGTCCTGCAGTTGATATCAGGAACCTCTACACGCCACACGCGGCTACGGTAGACCAAGGTGTTGATAACACCATCTTGGCAGGCCATAATGAATCCCTCGGTCTCCGACTTAAGCCCTGCTGACCTTAGAAAGGCGAAGGTCAGCCTGGTCGATAAACCCAGTGTTTCTATGTTCTTATAGAAGACACCATGCTGGGGTTTATCGACGTGCTGCCGAAACAGATTTTCCTGTTCGGCAGCTCTAATTCGGGCTTTCAGACGATTTGGCTGAAGTTCGGTGACTGACTCAACATCAGCACCTCGCCGGCCTCCTCGCCTGATGTCAAATGCGAGACCGAGTACATCTGCGGCTCTTTTTGCTGCCTTGAACAATCCTGCTCCCACTCCTACAGTTTCGTGATGTTTTACGAACCGCAAGAGGGGATCTGAGCTCCTGAGTATGTTACATGCCATACTCAGTACTACTCTGCCATGTACGTACACTCCAGGCTCAAGAGTCCTCGGCCCCCCCGTTGACGTGGGAGGTACACACGAAGAACGGACGATCTAGGATGAATACTTCTATGAATATTCATCATCTTGCGGGTATCTCTGTCTAATTGGCGCAGCTCATCTACCCTCCACTTTACTACTCCGAAGGAAGTAGAGCAGAATCGGAACGGCAAGCATATTAGTTGCAGACACCTTGTTCTTCCCCGAAAGTTCGGAAGACCAAATCTTTCGGAGGCGGTGTCTGTACTTGCCGCGGAGAGAATCCCTTTATTTGTGTTACATCTTGGATGTGCCTTTGTTGCACACCCAGGTATGTATAGGTCTCTCCGGCATCCAGATGTCTTAGGATGCTTCCGTCTGCGAGCTGCGCATCTTCAGGGAATTTCCCGCATCGTCCTCTCTTGAGGTGGACGACTGCACATTTGTCCAACCCGAACTCCATACCAATTGCCCGCGTATATTCTTCGACCACCCCTAAGAGCGTTTTGTAGTTCGCGCTCTCCGGAGGCATAAAGTTTAAGATCATCCATATAAAATAGATGGGTGACCTTATGCCTCCGGTCGCTGGGTGGTCCACATTGATACCCGCGGGTTTGGCGGAGCCCAGCAGACAACGGTAGCAGTGAGATGCAGAAGAGGAGGGGACTCAGGGAGTCGCCCTGGAAAACTCCCCCTCCTAAATGCCACCTGCTCTGTCGTGACTCGCTGTGCACCTGATGTTATGGTGAAGCGAGTCTTCCAGAGTGGCAGCAGCTGTTCTATGCATCTCACTAGTGGTGCTGGTACCGCAAGACATTCGAGCAAGTGCAACAATAGCTCGTGCGATGTTGTATCAAATGCCTTGCGGTAGTCAATCCAGGCCATCGATAGATTCCGCTTGTATTGCACAGAATCCTGTGTAATACAGCGGTCTATCAGCAGGCTGTCCTTGCAACCTGCCATGCCCTTCTTGGCACCACGCTGTTCATGTATCTGCTGGAAGACCGGATCAACAGACCTCAGTGTCCTAGCATACAAGATACGTGTAAATATCTTGTAGCAGGAGTTGAGGCAAGTGATCGGCCTATAATTCCTCGGGTCGGAAAGATCCCCCTTTTTGGGGATAAGCACAGTACGTCCCTCGACAAACCAGTCCGGAATCTGCTGCCCCTCGTTCAACCATGAGTTGAAAACTCGCGCAGACGGCGGTGAGTGGAAGGAAATTTCTTCCACCACCAGTTGTTAATGTCGTCTGGGCCCGGGGCAGCGAAGTTCTTGGTACCAACAAGTGCTTGCTGGACTTCCTCCGTACTGATTGCCGGGCACACTTCATCTGGCTCTTCACGATGTCTGTGACACAGAGCCTCGAAGTGTGCAACTGCTGGAGTGTCGCTATTGAATGGACGCGTCGTTTCGTAGATTCCCTTCCAGAAGGTTTCGACATCTTCTACAGTCGGCGGATTATCTACAACACGCTGTGGCTCTTGAAAGAGGCGGGGAAGGATTCGTACGGAACAAATTGTTTTGTTCCATACTCCTCACCCGCCTCTTCAATGTTTTCTTTATCGCCATGAGCGCTCGGATCCTATCTAGACAGTGCTGCTTGATGGTAAGCATCACTGTCAGATTTAGAGTATGGTGTTGACGTCTTAATCCGGCTGCTATGCGCCGGATTCTGGGAGTAAAAACTCTACCAGTCGTCTTATATTCCACCACACTCTGGATCCGAGAAGCGTTTTGTCTGGCCGACTGTATCTTGCCCTCGATTTTCTGTACACGCCGCTTGGCTTTCTCGACCCCGTGATTGGTTGACCTCTCACGGGGGACGAGTGCTTCGCGGCGTTGTACACGGCACTGTTGATTTGCCAGATGTCGGCATCTTCCGGAATTTCCTCATCGATGACCTCGTCCATTCTAGCTAGGTCTTGTGGCTTTAGGTTAGCCCTGGTGTTAAGGCTAACCCTCGTCCTTAAGTCTACATCGGTGAACTCTAAAAGGATGTTCCCCATCAGCTAATAATTGCCGCGGTGGGACTGCGGCTGGCAGTTCTTCCAGCTGACGGGGTGCCCTTACATAACCTGTCCTGAGCAGAAAGGATACTTGATCTCTCAGATGTTGTTGAGAGAGGGCGCGATGCTCTGGATGCATTTCGCACCAAAGTGCATGCAATCGCGCCATGTATCCCCTTCGCTCAGGTTCGCTACTCTCGCGGCAGGTCAGTAAGTCATCCCGAAGTTCCCTCGTCCACTTAAAGCGTCCATGGACAATCGCATTGTCATCATCGTTAGGACCGTCCGGTAAGGCCCCCTCCCATCTGTCCTTGACCTCCATCCGATGTGTTATTATTATTATTATTATTATTATTTATAGTAGAAATGAGATCTTGTGAGCTATTGGACAGAAAATACGTCGATCACGCTTCAACGGAGAACGATGTATGTTTTGAGTTTTCTCTTTAAATTCTCTGATTCTTAGTGTCGTTTACCTATGTTCTTCTTAAAAGTGATGGGTACACATTCTAGGAGGGTGATTTTATATATAGCGCTGACCAACTTCACGAATTTAGACAAGATTGAGTAAAAGAAACCTACATTTTTGGAATGATAATAAAAACAAGTATTTAACAAGTATTTAAATAATAATTTATTTATATAACATCTATAAATTATATTAAATAAAACATTTATATTTACAATATATATATTATATTATTTAATAAAGGTAATAAAAACATTTAAACTAAAGTTTATTAAACATGAAGTTTAAAATTAATAGTACGGATATTTTCTAACTACACGGCAAATTGGAATAATTTCCTGAAACGTATGTATAATGTCAAATTAAATAACATATTTTTTTCAAAACATTTGATCACCGTGCTAGCTCTAACATAAGTAATAATTGATATACTTAATGTCATGAATGTTGGTGTACACGTCATCAGTTTATAAATTAGAGAAATGTAAATAAATAGCTTCTTTCATATGTTTTTCATTAAAAAAATACCTGATTGTGTTTGCAAACATTTTACAACTGTTTCAAACCCTTTTCATTGACAAGACAATGCGTGTCGTTCTGTGTGACCGATTTAGAAATTTAAAATTGATGACGTGAACGCCGACTTTCCTGCATAACATAACATAACATCAGTCCAGGTTGAAGTAAATTAAAGTATATTATTTTCAACATCATACGCATAATCACCAAAAAATCCTCCTAATAATAAATATCAGGCAATGATAAATGTACCTGGTGGAGAGTTCTGAGTTACAATCTTGAAATTATGTGTAATACAAACATTTTTAAAGATTTAAATTTCAACAAGGTTTTTAATATTCCTAAGTTTACACAATATACATCCGATTGTTTAGACGATGTACAAAATTATACAAAATCAGACTTTGTAGGTCACTGGTCGTATTACTATATGTCCGCGCGAGAACTTCGACCTTTAATATTTCGGGCAATTTTGATAATTTCTTGAAATTTTCTACACATATATAAATGAAAAGTGAACTTCAAACATCGTGTTTTGCACACTGTCACCTGCCTATGTGATTAAGTGGCGTGTTACTATTATATAACAAACAGTCTTCATCTATTGAATATTTAGGAAAAATGATATCTACTAATTTAACTCACAGTTAGTCACATGATCAATATGTTGTTAATTTTTTAAAATAAGACCAAGAACGATCAACTTCCAAACAGTAGACAACACTTTCTCCAATAGAATAGATCAGACACAGTGGATGAATCAAATGCCAGCATGCTCTCCTGACTTTGACTTCTTTAGAGTTTTTTTTAATTTCATTTAATATATGTTTTACGTAACTCCGTAAAATTGTAAGCCGTTAGAATAGCTACAAGAGTGACGAAGCATATCTTCAAAAATTCTTGAACACATACAAAATAAGTTCTAAAATCATCTATATTACAGTTTGGCAGATAGTGGTTCTCATTTCAAGAACTTAATGAACTAATTTAACAAATTAATTGCAGTTTACTTTAACAAAAAACAAAATTTTTCTTAATATTCACAAGATGCGCCACTACATATAATTTATTATGCCTTTTCAATGATGTATTATTCAACATATGGTGCCATTTAAAACTTCGAAGATGGAGTGGCTGGGGGTTGCAGGGTGCATGCAACCCGGTTGTAATATACCATAGTTAATTATCCTTTTTACTTATAGATAATATAAACACAATATCATAAAAAGTGTCCAAAATATTTAAGGTTGGAAGTGTTTGAGCGGATACCCGGTATATTATTTATGTACATACTCACACATAACACGTCATTAAAAATTTATCCTAGTATTTAAACTTAATCACTAAATTTATGAATAAGATTTGTAGGTTCTTGATGTCCTTTTATGCTTTACTGTGCAGAATAGTAGCATCGATGATATTAAACCATAAAGCTGGAACAGAAAATCAAATATACTTTTTTCTTGATAAAAAATAGTTAGAATAGTCAGTTTTCTAATGTAAATTGTGTTTGTTATACGTAATTTCTTTTTTTAAATCGTTGAAATGGTGTCGATGGCGTAAGTTTGGTGGAGATGAGATAAAGTAGTAGTTATTAATCCGTACAGTCATTGGAATATTATTAATCAATGATCAAGGATTAGTGTAGTATTTTTGTGCATGAGTACTTTTTTTTATTGTGTCTTAAGACTAGAAAGATGAAGAGACAACCCCCATAAATAAGAAAATTCAAAATATTTTAAACATAATGCTAAATTTTAGGAAAGATCGAAATTATATAAGGTATCTGTATCAAATAAGGCATTGCTCATAATAAGGCCAAACGCCTTTATTTTAAAAACGGTGAAACTCTCAGACTGCAGTTTCGTACTGTTTGTCAAGCTACTGAAGTGAAGCCTACAGGCAAAAATGCAGCTTAATTAAGGTACATTCAGATGGCGCTGTTACAGCAAACCATTTCAAACCGGTTCACAGTGGATCAAAGACGGTTAATTTTGGCCAAAAATACAAAACGTTAAAGTTTTACTATTTTGACTCAAGAAAGACATAATTTTGGATGAAAATAAGATATTCTATAAATATATCGAATATTGATGAAACTATCAACCCCTGTAGATATACGAAAAATACACATTTTTTAAATTATTTAATATTTTTTCCAATTTTTAATAAATATGAAATACCAAAATGATTTTTAAAACGTTGTTTAATAATATACACTGTATAATACTTATTTACATAACAATACCTGAAGTGATTCTTTACTGGACGAGAGCCAGCGAGTCCTGGAAGCCGGCGTGTCCAGCAAAGACACTTTCCGGGTGAGTTGCGTAACTTGTTTATAATATTTTTTCTGCAACCATTTTAGCTACTCTCAAAACACTTTTTAACCTGAAATCTTTTGTAAACAAAATTTATAAAATTCAACTGACAGATTTCAGATGCTGTTGTCTAGAGTGGTTCATTATGTACCTACCATATTGTTGTCAACGAAAAGTGACATAAGGGATCGGTGAAACTTTACCAATACCTTATGTCACGTTACCGGTCTAGAACAAGTAAAGATGTATTTTCTACTCAAAATTTACCAAAAACAATTAACTTTGAGACGGTTGTAGAAAGAATATATAAATATATAAATACGCAGATAAATTCATTTATTAATTTTTTATATAATACACAAAATCAATTTGATGGCAAATTTCGTAAAAAATAAACGCAATAATAAGATTAGTAAAAATATAAGATTCTCATCTTCTCATGCATTATCTTCATCTACTTAATAATTCTTAGTGTTTTCTTGAAGTATACTACTCAACAATGTTTTATTTCATGCAAAAATCTCAAATTTTGCCGCTCAGATTATCCCAATTTTAAAGCGAATTTAAAGCAAATATTATGAATTTTCTCGAGACGTGCTCTCCCTTCTGCATTATTGACTTCTTCCGGAAAACCCATTATTTTACAGACATTTTTGGATGAACAATATACGTTTTGCATTATAAATCTTTTTTTTAAGAAAATACATTATAATATTTTGTAAAATCACCCACATGTATCTGCTTACTTTAGATATGTTTTTCTAACAAAAAAGCAGCTAAAAGCAAAATTTGATAGTATGGTCTTAAACAACATACTTAAAGCTTTAAAATGAGTACTCAAAAATTACGGACAAATGAGGAAATTTTTTTATAACTCAAAATAAAAAAATTTAAATAAAAAAACAATGTATTCCTGCAAGCAGTAAAAAAATTTTAACACAGAAAAACGGATTAACGTATTTACAAAATATCATAAGCACATTAAAATATATACTTTCAGCTTTCTTTTGAATTGTTACTCAAGTACTTGCACGTCCTCAATTCCGAAAAAGGCAACAAAATGGAAAGGGATTATTTTTACCATTAATTGTACAATAGAAAATAGTTAAAAATCTTCGCTCTTTAAAGGCTTATAAATGATTGATTAAGTTTTTATGGTAGCAAATATTTACATATCTGAGTACTGTAATTGTCCTACTAGCATTTCCATACAATTTGGTTTGATTCCGGGAAAGTTGCTTTTTTTTTATTTTTGGCCAAAATTAATCGGTTTTGAAACACTGTGCGGCTGTTAAATAGAATCGTGAGGCAAGATTTTCGTTGTTTTTGTGGTAGAAACCTTTTGTTAGACAAAAATTGTGTGTTCATATAATCAGGTAAGTGTGTATAGAACCTAGTGTTGTATTTATTTGCGATTGTCAGGTTGCACAAAATTGTACCCGCTTGTTGATTATTTGATATTAGATATTAGGTGTTCCCGTAATAATGCCAAGGCAGCTTGTTTCTAATAAAGGCCGACAAGTCGATAAATATATATATATAAATATATATATATATATATATATATATATATATATATATATATATATATATATATATATATATATATATATATATATATATTTATATATATATATATATATATATATATATATATATATATATATATATATATATATATATATATATATATATATATATATATATATATATATATATATATGTTATTAAATATGATTTGAAGGAAACAACTACTCAGCTGGCAAATACCCCGACCTGCATTTAATTACACCTTCAAATCATGATAGATGGAAAGCCAATATCAATTGTTAATTCCTAACCAGACATAGATCGATTTCGAACTTATTTGTTCTCTTCAGTATGCCATAGGTTATGGAACAGACAAATGATAGTGGCCAACCTGCTAGTTATATAAATTTAAATAAAAAAACAATGTATTCCTGCAACAGTAAAAAAATTTTAACACAGAAAAACGGATTAACGTATTTACAAAATATCATAAGCACATTAAAATATATACTTTCAGCTTTCTTTTGAATTGTTACTCAAGTACTTGCACGTCCTCAATTCCGAAAAAGGCAACAAAATGGAAAGGATTATTTTACCATTAATTGTACAATAGAAAATAGTTAAAAATCTTCGCTCTTTAAAGGCTTATAAATGATTGATTAAGTTTTTTTATGGTAGCAAATATTTACATATCTGAGTACTGTAATTGTCCTACTAGCATTTCCATACAATTTGGTTTGATTCCGGGAAAGTTGCTTTTTTTATTTTTGGCCAAAATTAATCGGTTTTTGAAACACTGTGCGGCTGTTAAATAGAATCGTGGCAAGATTTTCGTTGTTTTTGTGGTAGAAACCTTTTGTTAGACAAAAATTGTGTGTTCATATAATCAGGTAAGTGTGTATAGAACCTAGTGTTGTATTTATTTGCGATTGTCAGGTTGCACAAATTGTACCCGCTTGTTGATTATTTGATATTAGATATTAGGTGTTCGTAATAATGCCAAGGCAGCTTGTTTCTAATAAAGGCCGACAAGTCGATAAATATATATATATAAATATATATATATATATATATATATATATATATATATATATATATATATATATATATATATATATATATATATATATATATATATATATATATATATATATATATATATATTATTAAATATGATTTGAAGGAAACAACTACTCAGCTGGCAAATACCCCGACCTGCATTTAATTACACCTTCAAATCATGATAGATGGAAAGCCAATATCAATTGTTAATTCCTAACCAGACATAGATCGATTTCGAACTTATTTGTTCTCTTCAGTATGCCATAGGTTATGGAACAGACAAATGATAGTGGCCAACCTGCTAGTTATATACTAACTAAGGTGAAATGAACAGTGGTGAGAGGTGCTAGAAACTTCTCATATGTTCTGAATGCTACTATCCGACCGACATCCTAGATAGCCGTGGCGGATATGACTTGATCACAGCAAGTACCGAGAGCGGCGACCCCTTTGCCCAGGTGGACTAAACTAATGTGTTATTAAATATCACCACTGTTCACTTCACCTTAGTTAGTATATAACTAGCAGGTTAGCCACTATCATTTGTCTGTTCCATAACCTATGGCATACTGAAGAGAACAAATAAGTTCGAAATCGATCTATGTCTGGTTAGGAATTGACAAATGATATTGGCTTTCCATCTATCATGATTTGAAGGTGTAACTCAATGCAGGTCGGGGTATTTGCCAGCTGAGTAGTTGTTTCCTTCAAATCATATTTAATAACACATTAGTTTAGTCCACCTGGGCTAGGGGTCGCCGCCTCCCGGTACTTGCTGTGATGCAAGTCGCTATCCGCCACAGAGACATCTAGGATGTCGGTCGGATAGTAGCATTCAGACCATATGAGAAGTTTCACACCTCTCACCACTGTTCACTTCACCCTTGTTAATATATATATATATATATATATATATATATATATATATATATATATATATATATATATATATATATATATATATATATATGTTGTTTTTTTTTTTTTTTTTTTTTTTTTTCCGGTTTTCGCGGGTGGTGAATGTTAAATTCGTTTTCCGGGTATACTCCCGCGTAGGGTGATAGGCCCCGAGAGGGACCGTGGTTGTCTGAACGACGTTTTCGGCAGAATCTCATCTGCCATCTTCAGGTTCTAACCGATAACTGCTTACTGCGGCTTCTGGTTACTGAACTGAAAAAAAAATTTACTGAAAATTTTTTCAGTTCGAGTTACCAGAAGCCGCAGTAAGCAGTTATCTGTTAGAACCTGAAGATGGCAGATGAGATTCTGCCGAAACGTCGTTCAGACAACCACGGTCCCTCTCGGGGCCTATCACCTACGCGGAGTATACCCGGAAAGCGAATTTAACATATATATATATATATATATATATATATATATATATATATATATATATATATATATATATATATATTTAAACATAGAAGAACATTTTAGCTGCTTTTCACAGAAATATATTTTTTTGTTGATTTCATGGCTTTCCTTCTACATTTTAGACCATGGCAAATCAACGACAACTGCGATATTTGCCTTTATTGAGAGAATTTTACATTTTCTATATGACGGTTATCTTGTCCATGGTGTCTATCTTGACTTGTCAAAGGCTTTTGACTGTGTGAACCATGGTATTTTTCTAGGTAAGTTGAATAGAATGGGTATCCGTGGTATAGCCCACGATTGGTTCAAATCTTACCTTTCCAACAGGACACAACAAGTTTGTATAAATCTTAATTCAGTAATACTTCTCTAAAATTAGATCTATCTATCTGGGAGTACCACATGGCAGTATTGTTGGTCCAATCCTATTCATTTTGTATATCAGTGATTTAACGAAAATCATAAATGACCCATTTATAATACTAACTAATTATGCAGATGATACAAATATTCTGATTGCTGAGCAGAACTATGAAGTTTTAAACTTAAAAGCTACACATTCAGTTCCCAAAAATAGCAAACTGGTTTAAAAAAATTCATTATTATTAAACTCTAGCAAAACAAATTGCATTCTCTTTAGGCACAGTCGAAATATCAACAATTTTCCTGAGACTATCAGTGTTAACAACATTGATATTGGTACACAGACTACACCAAATTTCTGGTAGTAAAGCTTGTTGCACTCTTAAGGAACTGAGAAAGATTGTTGGTCAGAATACACTTATTATTGCATATTATAGCTACTTCTATTCTATTATGACTTACGGAATTTTATTGTGGGGCTGTTCACACAGTCAAGATCCATTTTTAATACAAAGGAGAGCAATTAGAATTTTATCAGGATTGAGATTAGGGCTCATGTCGTGGTTATTTAAAAAAATTAAATGTATTAACTCTTCCCGCAGTCTGTGTATATGAATGTCTAAAGTTTGTCTTCAACAGCATGGCTCTCTTTGAAAACTATGTAAATCCACATTTGCACAATACTAGATATAAAAATAAATTTTGCTATCCCACTCAAAAAAAACCCTCCTTGAAAAAATTTGTTTTTATAAGTGCTTACAAATGTATAGTTTACTTCCAAAACACGTAAAAGATATAAATGTATTCAAATCTTCAAGAATACCATAAAAACAAAATTAATAATTACAGAACCATATCGCGTAGAGGATGTAGAAGAGAGTACTTTTAGACAAAAAATCCTTAACTTCATAATTGTAATGTTTGTCATTTTGTTTTATTCTGACTTGTCTTATACTTAATTTTTTATCTTATAATGAATTATCTAATTACTTTTGGGGGAGGAAATTCTTTTCATGGGCGGACAGAGTTAATAGCAGTCAATGGTGGAAGGATGACGGCCGATCGTTACATAATGCATATTCTAGAACATCATATGATCCCATATCACCCTTTCATAGACGGCAATTTTGTGTTAATGCACGATAACGAACGACCACACGCTGCCAAGATAGTGACTGAATATCTTGAAGAAGTTAATGTTACTGCAATGAATTGGCCAGCTCGCAGCCTTGACATTAATCCTGTAGGGCAGGTATAGTATCATTTAGCATGGGCGATTCAGAGTAAAAAAAAATATATATACACATTCTCTTTGAAGGGATACCAAGGCGAACATAACCTGTAATTAGAACGAGAGAGAAAATACCCATACTGAAAATTATTGTACCCTAACTTTTATTTTTGTAAAAATTTAATACAATGATTGTTTGTATTGTTACGTTTTTGTTCACCCTGTATTTCTCATCTGATAACAGAAGTAATAATGTGAACCAAGAATCAGAATGTTAAAAAAAGATTAGGCGAGAGTCAGCTTTAATTATAAGAGTATTCAATTGGAAGAATTGTCAATGACGTTACCAATCAAAGCACGTTAACCTCAATCAACTGCAAAGTGTCCAATAAAAATGTAGCATAAAGGTCTCCAGAAAGTTCGGTATTGAAGACCCCGTGGTTTGGCTATAAATGAGTCATTCTGGAACTTTTTGTATAACCTTGTATATATACACTACAAGGCGACTGAGTGAAGCGGTTTCCCTTTTTAATTCCTAAATCAAAAAAGCAAATTTTCCCAACTTGGGGATTTAATAAGTGTCGTTTTTTCATAAAATTAACTAGCGCTTCTAAAAATTTGGCACACAGAAATCATCAGCAGTTTTTTAGAATACCAATGTTATGAATTTTTTGACAAAAATATAGGATTCTTTCCTTTATATATAAAATTATTTTCTTTAAAAATTCTTATTTATTATTATTAAATTAAATTTTGTGAAAGTATTTCTTATAACATATACTGATCTCCTCCAAAAGTAACGCCATGCGTCTCTTTCATTATTCCGTAAAATCAAAAATTGTTTGGATTGTTGGAGTGGACATTACTTTTTCATGTATATGTACATGTATTTAGCATCCCTCAATTTATTAATAAATATGGTAGTAGTAAGTTTTATGTTCCCTAGGTTTTAGTACCTGAACAAATGCTATCATCAGTCCAACTACACCAATTATATCCAGTCGCTGAAGAAACCAGCTATGAATTTGACCATAACATCCTTGAACGTATAGCCCAGCATCCCTTATTTTCCCACAATTAACATCGTAATTCGCAGGAAGACAGCACGAATCAGGAACCCACTTTTCATCTGGCCAAGCATCAATCATATACCAGTCTTCATAGTCTTGAATACCACAACACCCAAACTAAAAACAATATGTACTTAAATAAAATTTATGTATAATAATAATAATAATATAAAATATTAATAATAATAATAATAATTCTACAGTCACTAACCCTGCGGGATGTGGGGAGTGGCTGTAGTTAATGCGCCGGCGCGACTCCCGTGAGGCGTCGGAGGCCATAGGAGGACTGTCCGGCATCGGATATTCCGAAAAAATAAAATAAAAAACAATAACAATAATAATAATAATAATAACAATAATTAAGGGGGATTAAGGAGGACTTTCCGACCCGAGGAATTATAGGCCGATCACTTGCCTCAACTCCTGCTACAAGATATTTACACGTATCTTGTACGCTAGGACACTGAGGTCTGTTGATCCGGTCTTCTAGCAGATACGCGAACAGCGTGGTGCCAAGATGGGCATGGCAGGTTGCAAGGACAGCCTGCTTATAGACCGCTGTATTACACAGGATTCTGTGCAATACAAGCGGAATCTATCGATGGCCTGGATTGATTACCGCAAGGCATTTGATACAACATCGCATGGGCTATTGTTGCACTTGCTCGAATGTCTTGCGGAACCAGTACCATTAGTGAGATGCATAGAACAGCTTCTGCCGCTCTGGAAGGCTCGCTTCACCATAACATCAGGTGCACAGCGAGTCACGACAGAGCAGGTGGCATTTAGGAGAGGAGTTTTCCAGGGTGACTCCCTGAATCCTCTCCTCTTCTGCATTTCACTGCTACTGTTGTCTGTTGGGCTCCGCCAAACCCGCGGATATCAATGTGGACCACCTAGCGACCGGAAGCATAAGGTCACCCATCTATTTTATATGGATGAACTTAAACTTTATGCCTCTGGAAAGCGCGAACTACAAAACGCTCTTAGGGTGGTTGAAGAATATACGCAGGCAATTGGTATGGAGTTCGGGTTGGACAAATGTGCAGTCGTCCACCTCAAGAGAGGACGATGCGGTGAATTTCCTGAAGATGCGCATCTCGCAGACGGAAGCATCCTAAGACATCTGGATGCCGGAGAGACCTATACATATCTGGGTGTGCAACAAAGGCACATCCAGGATGTATCACAAATAAAAGATTCTCTCCGCGGCAAGTACAGACACCGCCTCCGAAAGATTTGGTCTGCCGAACTTTCGAAGAAGAACAAGGTGTCTGCAACTAATATGCTTGCCATTTCGGTTTTGCTGTACTCCTTCGGAATAGTAAAGTGGACGGTAGATCAGCTGCACCAGTTAGACAGAGATACCCGCAAGCAGGATTATTCAAGGCAGCAAGAAGAGCAGCAGATGAACTCGGTCTCACATTCGATACCAGGCGAGGTGGCCAGCGAGGTGCTGATGTAGAGTCAGTCACTGAACTTCAGCCAAATCGCGTGAAAGCCCGAATCAGAGCTGCCGAATAGGACAATCTGTTTCGGCAGCACGTCGATGAACCTCAGCATGGTGTCTTCTATAAGAACATAGAAACACTGGGTTTATCGACCAGGTTGACATTCGCCTTTCTAAGGTCAGCCGGGCTTAAATCGGAAACCAAGGGATTCATTATGGTCTGCCAAGATGGGGTTATCAACACCTTGGTCTACCGCTACCGCGTGTGGCGTGTAGAGGTTCCTGGCATTAACTGCAAGTCCTATCGTCAGGCGTCGGAATCGCTCATGCACATACTATTTACATGCCCTGTATAAGCGACTTCGGCCTACATCCACCGACGTATCGCGACGTTACAAGTGCTATACTACCACCTAAGGCACTCGTACGGGGTAGCCTAGATACCAGTGCCGCCTTACGTCTCCGAAGATATTGAGTCCTTTGTCATGAACGAGAAATGCCGAATTTACTGGAAATACTCGTTCCCGACGGTCAGGCTAATCCAAGCCAGCAAGCCTGATATAATCCTCCTCGACCATCAACTCTTCTGTTGGGTAGTAACAATTTATATTAAGCAAACTTGAATACTGTAATTACTGTATGTGTAGTCAAGACGATGAATTCAATAATTTTATTTCAAGTTAATACCTTTTTGTACATTGTTAAATTGTTGCTAGCTAAACTGAGCACAAAGACCTACACTGAAAAAGTAAACGAGCGAACAGTACAGTTTAATCTGGCTCAGCGTTCCACAGCGTCTTACCCCGGACGTCCCGTCACAATATCTGTTTCGCAAACTATAC
Organism: Rhamnusium bicolor; assembly: GCA_029963845.1. Classification (NCBI taxonomy): domain Eukaryota; kingdom Metazoa; phylum Arthropoda; class Insecta; order Coleoptera; family Cerambycidae; genus Rhamnusium; species Rhamnusium bicolor. The sequence continues at coordinate 191,201 of JANEYF010001437.1, read as the reverse complement.
ATTATATATGTATCTAACGTATATCTAGTTTTTGTATATCTACAGTATATGTATATATAAAATCTAATAGAATAGTATATGATGTCTAGCATATGTTATTATCACCGTCTAAAACAATTTTAAAAATATGTTTAATTCGTCGTTCAAAATCAAAGTCTTAAGTTAACGTTTTGCTACATTTGTTGATTTGTTGTGTAGCTATAGAGGTAGATTATTATAGACATAAGTCGATAGGTAAGTAAAAGATGATTGAAATGTTTCCTATTTAGACCTTTTGTATGTAATTGGTCGTTTGTATGTCTCAAATTTCGGTTATGCATAACATTTCCCGCAATTAGTTTGTTAAAGAAATAAATAGGTTTTTGCGTTAGGATGACACATATTTAATAGTGAGGTGAAATGTAGGAAGCGCCTCTTATTTATTTTTAGTAGTTCTAACTCCGTGATATGTGGCGTCATATGCTCGTGGATAGAATTATTTGTAACAAATCTAATACAGATATTCTTGATTTTTTTGAAGTTTGTTTGCTTCTGATATATTTAAGCAAGAGCCATAAACATAATCACAGTAGTTGACATGTGATAAGACTAAGGACTCACATAGCATAAGTTTAGTGGCCCTATCAGGGATATTTCTAAAACATAAAATCTGTTTAGGAGCGGAAACATTTTATCAAAGGTTAGCCCCAAGTTTTTCACCTTGCCAACTTGTTCTATAATTATATTGTCAATTGACAGTTGTAAGTGAGTGTGAACTCTTAATTTATTTGCAGTGCCAAAGACTATATTTTTACTTTTATTTGGATTTAATAGGAGTGAATTCTGAAGGGTCCAATTTTTTATTTCATTTAAATCACGAATAATTTTGGTTTTGGCTTCCTCAGACTTCATCACATCAAAAGCAAAGTAAAGTTGTATATCATCAGCGTACATAAGCAGAAAACAATATTTCGTGACATCAGTCAAGTCTGCGGTACAGATGTTAAAAAGCAGGGGCCTCAAAATCGATCCTTGGGGCACTTTCGAGAGTAACAACCGGATGTCAGAGAGTCTTCTTCCACTTGTGGTATCAAGATAAGTATATTAAATACGTTTGGTAAGAAAGACGTGAGCCACAACTTTTTTTAGCAATTCGGTGTTTAAGGAGTCAAAAGCTTTTGACATATCTAATAAGGTCAAAGAAGTTACTTTATCAGAATTAATTGACGTCAAAATATCATCGAGAATAGTGATCAAGGCCGTCTGTATTTTGGGAATTACATTATGGTCTAACACATAAGATGTTAGTTGACCATGAATAACGGATTCCACAATTTTTGAGGGAACTGAAAGTAAACTAATGGATCTAAGTCCCATGATGGTGTTTATCCTGCTATTTTTAGGTATTGGTTTAACTAATACCTGTTTCTAGATTAGGGGACTGTTCCGGTTTCAAATGAAAAATTTATAATCTTTGTTGGATGTTTGTTCCGCTATGTATGGTAAGCTTTATTGTAACATTTTGCCTGAGATACCTTCATATCCAACTGTGTAAGGTTTTTGTTTTTTAAAATTAAATTGTGAATAACTTCTACTGAGGCATATTGTAATCCGAAGCTGCTAGGTGAGTAGCGTTATATTCGAATAGTGATAGATAATTTTCAGGAAAGTAACTAATATCCATTTACATACACAACTCAATAGATATAATGCCTCATTACAGAATTATAAGATTAAAAAATATGTATTTAATTTAATACACAATACAAAATAAACCGTTGCGTTGGTTGTAATACGATCATAATTTTTTTCAGGATTTAATAACTGTTATTTTAAATTCTGGAGGATAAACTCTAAAATATTATGTAAGATGTATTGATGAAAGTGCTTTGTTCTCGGCAGTTTTTATATTTTAGCCTTTATATATGTATATAAACATTGTGACATATATTAGAATATTATCGCTAATCATCGCTAATTTACGAATAATATTTCGAAACATTTATGTTCCATAAAATATGATGTTCTCGGGCTAATTCCTCTAACTAAAGTTTGAGAATATCGAAATGTATAACGAAATAAAAATTTACGTTATACTTATTATCTTATTACTTACTTTTGTTTGTATATTATCCCAAATATGAACCAAACTGTTTGGACCTTTTGACGTCATATTGTAGTGATGCAAAAGTCCATCTCGGAGTTCTTCTCTCAGGGTGTGTTTCAGACTTTCTCTATATACAAAAGCTAAGGATCCTACCAGAAATTCTGCTATGAATATAAACACTACCAAGCTAAAATACTAAAAATAAAATATAAATATATAATACATACATATTTCGATTAATAAGTAAGTGTCAATAATTATTAAGTGGGATCCGCAGTTAGGAGCTTAAATCAACAGCGACCCACGTTTCAGTAAAGAAAGAGAGCCGTCAATTTTTAGTTTGCAATGAACCACATTAGTTTTAATGTCATATAAATAATAATTTAGTTGTTGAAGAATTTTTGAAAATAGTAAAATATAATAGTGGAGGCATTAATTTAGTTATATATTTAATTTGGAAGAAAAATTCTAAGCGCAATATATTTTAAAAAATTATTAAACTTCGGCTATTTCAATATGCAGCGGAAACGGTAGTGACATCATATCGGTAATTACTAGGTCCGTTCTTTTAGTTTATGTACAGCTGAAAATTCACTGTGATTGGCTTGTCAGTAACGAGCTTACTCAGATGGATAAGACGATTGGGTCCATGGTGCTGCACGATCTCCCGACCTGACACCGTTGGATTTTTATGTCTGGGGTCGTATAAAAGATGAAGTTTATAGATCCCCGGTCAATAACAGACAAGAACTTTTGGATAGGGTCACTAGAGCGTTTTATAGTTGATACTACACAGACAGTGAATAAAAGAATCCTTCAGTGGTTGGAAGTTAACGGACAACATTTTGAACAATTAATTTAATATTTTAACATATTGTTTCTTTAGCTATTTTTTAAAAATAATTTGATATATTGTTTAATGTTGAGTAAATATTTGTCATTTTCTTGATAATTCCGATTGTTGGAGACAATGTTTCCAACACTAAAATAATAATTATGTTAACCAGTATTCGCGATAATTTGAGGACAGCGAATTAGCGCAAATTAAATATTCATATCGTGTGATGCTGGTAAGATAAGTTAAAATAAGTCAAAATAATGGCTTTCAATATATTCACGTACTTTATGAATATTATATATTATAAGTGGTTTACAAGAAAATGTCATCCACAATGTTCTGCTTTAGCTCTACTTTAAATGTATGTATTTTAGTTGTCCACTTAGTGGCCCTTGTTAGTATAAATGTATGTTTCAACCTCTATATGTCTGTCATAGGCACAGCACATGTTGAAGGTAATAAATTAACGATAAGGCTGGAACTGAATGTTAGGAGAATTTTAGCATGTAAGTTAAAACAACTCTCATAAAAAGACAAACAATATAACACGAACTCTTGTACAGTTCAGACCTATTTCTTTAATAAACTAAATGTTCAGTAAAATATGGATTTTACTTAATTTAGCTGTAAGAAGAAAACAAAAATAGTTCCAGTTACAGAAGATGTCACTATCAAAAATAAAATTATAGAAAAGAATATACAGTCCTCTATTAGCTCAATAAAAACAAATAAACAAAAATAACAATAAGTTTAAAACGAAGAATGTTAGCACGTTTAAGCTAGCGTGTTTAACACCGATCTATCATATTTTTTAGAGATAGTTTTGTCACTAATGTTGATGTCAAAGCATTATCAGAGGCTACTAGATGCTAACACTTTTCAATTTTTATGAATAATTTAAAAATAAGCTCGATGATCTGAGAAACTATACATTTTGGTTATAGGGAGACCATCATGGTTAGAAGCTCATTTTCTTTTCTTCGTCGACTGGTGTATGTAAATAGGTAACATGCTATTAAAAAAAAAATACTTTTTGCCATTTTTACTTGACAGATGATGTCATCTAGAATTTTTGTTGTAAGAAAATTTGAATTTTTTTACATGATAGGTAACCTCAATACTCTCTCTTATCTGCATATAAATTTCAACGTCTTCCTGTTAACCGTTAATGAAATATTAACTTTTACGTCTGTACCTTTTCTGTTGAAATTAGGGGGAAAAAATCATATCTGGAAAAAAATCATATCTCGAAAAATATTAATTTTAGGTGTAGGGAACCTTTAACAAAAGAAACTCAGAATCTTACGTAGAACCAAAAAAAATAATAATAATAAAAATAAGGTCATTCCATTTAAAATAATGATGTTGAGGTCAACTTTCATTAAATAGATCCTCGCCGTTTATGCCCACAGCAAAATTTTCAGATCGATATGTGTTTTCTTTCTCAAGATACTTCTAATGGCCGGTCAAAAAAAATCACCCTAATATATCTTGTGCAGGGTGGACAGTAATAAAAGTTTCTAAATATTTTTTAAGGCAGGAAAAAATAAAATTCTGTGCTGTGTTCAAACTGTCAAAAATGTCGCCTTCATGTTCATGAGCATAAGGGTCAATTTCTAGTATTAAATATAGGCAATCAGTGTGTCATAACTCTTTTACGTAGGTTGCATAATTATGTGACGTAATGTGATCCACTATTCAATCGTCATGACATTAGTACCCGAAGAATGTCACATTGATGTAAATCTTAAAGACGTCTCTATATGAAGTAAAAAAATAGCGTTGATATACGTAGGCATCTAAGCAACATTCTCAACAGCTCTTCTTTCATATGGTGTGAACAAGCAAACAATTTTTTTGTCAAACTCTACAAACCTCTATCAACCGACTGGTATATTTGGTATTGGTGATTGATTGGCTTTGGCCTGGTTTTCGGTGGGGATGTGCTTTAAGACACTGTATATAGTTCAATTAAAATTAAACTTGACATTAAATTTATTAATCATATGACTAACTAATGGAGTACTTACCGTTATGAGCATACATCTGTTTTGGAACCAAGATCCGCAACATGCGAAAAATGAAAAAATAAAAGTAATAGTTCCAAACGCAATGGCTAGTGAATCAGCACTCAAAAGTGCATATTGTGGCAGTAGTGATGCGTATCCTTCGTAGGCTATTCTTAACCAAAGACCTACGCCTAAAAGGCCACATCCTGAGATCTGTAACAATTTAAATGTTTTATGAAACTACAGTATACATGAAAAATTTCACAGTTAAATGTGAAAAATTCTTGTGTACTTAGGTCAAGATTTGAAAGTTGAGAACCGAGGTAATTATTGTCAAAGAATTTAAATAGTAAATTTTAAAAATATGTACATTATATCCTGTTTAGACTGAGTGAAGTGGATATTGATAAGGTTTCTTCTTTGGAGAATAATGAAATACAAATATCAACAGGATGTCCAGATGAAAGTGTTAATAAGAGTCAATGTTTCTTTTATAAAGAATCTCTTATATAGCTGTCAAACCGGTGCAAACCCATGACACATATATCATAGAAATGAATAAAATGTAAGCATTTTTCTTTCAAGCCATTTTCCATTAAAAATGAATATGTGTCTTACGTAGATACAACGGACGGCCAAATCCAAACTCTCTGGACTGCAGAGATTAGCATGCATGACCGTAACGGGAGCAATTAGCACCACACCGTCAGCTGCAATGGAAATCCTCCTGGATTTACCCCCTCTTCATATATATCTGGAGAGAGAGGCCAGGTGGGCAACCTACAGATTGCAACAAGCGGCCATTAATATGCCGCAGACTAGTATCATGGAGCGGAACAGGTTGTTGGATGACATAGAGAATCACAGCATCCTGGGAATGCCCTCGGATACTATGCCTACTATGACCAACTACGAGCTGACCTTCAACATCCTTTCTCCAGAAAGAGATGAGTGGGATCGGAATAAAGCCGACCTACTGAAGGCAGACAGTTGTTGGTTTACAGACGGCTCCAAAACTCCCGAGGGAACAGGAGCCGGAGTACACAGCTACAGACCAAGGGTGAGGATAGTCTCAAACCTAGGTACTTATGCAACTGTTTTTCAGGCTGAGGTTCATGCCATTGAACTGTGTGTACGAAGGCTGGAATATATGCATCTTACACGCAGATCAATAAAAATTTTCTCAGATAGCCAAGCAGCTATAAAAGCTCTTGGCTCCTACCGGTGCAACTCCAAAACGGTATGGAATTGTCAAAAAGCTCTAAATCATTTGGGCAAGAACAACAAAGTGACTCTGGTCTGGAACCCGGCCACTCTGGTATGGAAGGTAACGAAATAGCGGACTCCTTAGCCAGAGAAGGAGCGGGATCACGATTCATCGGACCAGAACCAATACTTGGCATATCTTCAAGTACGGCCAAGATGGCTATCTCAACCTGGGCTGAAAGGCAAACTCTCCAGTATTGGCAAGAGTTACCAGGATTAGTTCATTCCGAAGGCGTTCATAAAATACCCTTTGAAATCGAGAACTAAGAAACTTTTAGAGTTAAACAGGATAAACCTGAAAACTCTAACAGGCCTATTACCGGGCACTGCCGACTAAACATCATTGCATAAACTCGGCCTAGCGGAAAACGCCGAGTGCCGTCTATGCCTGGAGGAATAGAAGGCAGACCACATCTTATGCACCTGTCCCGCTGTGGAGAGGATCCGATTCTCAATATTTGGCAAAGGGCAACTGCTGCCAGAGGATCTGGACACATTCTCACCCAATAAAGTTATCAGTTTCATTAAGAGACTGAACTTATTGGGTGAAATATAATTAGGCGTGAGCCACAATAGGCCTGCTATGGCCGCAGTGGAGGGTCTACTGAGACCCACTCACAACAAACCTAACCTAACCTAACCTTACGTAGATAAAAATCAAGGAGGCTGGGACTATTTTTCTTTAAAATCCAATTCTACAAAAAATGTTGTTCCAAAAAGTTTTTATCGCATCAAAAAAACCTCCACTATTAAGGAAGCAGGGCCAGTTGAAAAAAGTGTAAACAATCTATTTTGACAGATATATATATTTATTATTATTATTATTTATTCATGCGTTTAAGACGCTCACACATTTTTTTAAATCCATAGGTAAACACATTTTATCTTCTTTCATCCAGAATTAAGGAAGTATACAATTTTGATTAGAAGAAATATGACCAATTTTACTTACGCTTAAAAAATATTATAAGACGCATGCTACTTCATGCCTCTATAGCACAGTAGCATTAAATTAGGTCAATACGACTGCGTCTATTAACGTTACATAGGTAATATGAGACTTCGTGCCTTGAAGACACAACATACTAGTTTCTACACTCTCCACCAAACAGATTAAGATTTAAAAACACATTACACAGATTTTGAAAAACCATAATATAAAACGTCGAAAAGTTAATCCCTTGTGGTTCATATTGAAATGAAAAAACGTGTCTATTCATCATAAATTCTTTTTAATTGCAGTGTAATGGCTATTACTGACTAGGGTGACATAAACTTCACCCTCGTGAATAATATCCAACATTTATGCTCGTTGAATAATATACTATTATCTCTTGGAAACACGACCGCGACGGATGACATATATGGTCAAATTTCAAAAAGGAAAATTCAACCCCACACAGGACAAGTATACCATTTTCCAGAATCTATTAAGAATACGTCTTGGAAATATGAGTGAGAATGACGTACTAAAATCAATTAAAATAATTAACGCAAATATGACCACTGGACCTGACCTAAGATCATTTGTGATTAGAGATCGTGCTTAATGTTTTTTATAAACACCTTGTATTATTTTTAATTGATATTAAAACTTGAGACATTCCTGGATACGTGGATATAATCAAGAATTTGTTCAGTATTTAAAAAGAGCAATAAGCACGAAGTTGAAAATCATATATGATTATATTTTATTTCATTTTAAAACTGTGGTTGTTGAAGATAAGCATAAAGTTATGCGGATATAGTCCACAGTATCGAACCTTGTGTGCAAGACTCAATTTATCATTTGCTGAAGCATTAGATCAAAAGTCAGATGGACGTTATTTACACCGACTTTTCCAAAGTATATGACGGATTGGACCACGGTATATCACTAACAAAATTGGAAGACGTTGGCCTTAGCATTTCTCTCACAAATTTATTTAATTTATATTGTTCTTAGCTGTCTCGTCAATCTCAATTTGTACAATATCGTGGTTACCAATCTGTTGAATTTACTCGAACGTCAGGAGTACCGCAGGGGTCCATAATCGGTCCATTGTTTTTTATATTATTCACTAATCATTAATGATATTGGTACAAACTTGATGTACATTATTTACTCACTGCAATGATTCAAAATTATTTTTTGGTAAATACTGATTTTCATTACCTGAGACTCCAGAACAATCTTGACATTTATAACAACTGGTGCGTTAACAATCATCTCTCTTCTAAATGCTACCAATCGTAAAGTCACATGTCCTTTTTCACGAAAAAGAAATCCGTTTATGTTTCATTCTACAGTTTGAACAACTATACTCTAAAGAGACTTTTATGTTTAAAGACCTTGACGTTATTTTTGAATCAAACTAAAATGTTTTAAACATATCAAATAATGTATATCTGCAGGGACCAAAAGTTTAGATTTTGTTTAACGCAAAAGCAGAGATTTTAAAAAGTTGTCTACTCTACGCATGCTGTTTATTAGTTAGGTTTAACCTAGAATATGCTTCTTTGTGTGGATCCCTAATTATAATATTTACATAGCAGCACTAGAAAAAGTACAACGAAGATTTTTCAAATTTGTAATATATAAAAACATTTATTTAATATATGTGATATTTTATTTTAATTTGTATTATCATGTTTCCTTTATAAAGTTGTTATATTTTTTACTGCATTTTTATATATTTTGTGCTTTTCTTTTTTTTTTTTTTGTATATCTGTTTTTTATTTATCCTGTTGCTGTGTATTACCATTCTGTTAAATTATTGCAAATAAATAAACATCCTGTAATAATCCTGTATATGTATCCTATACATAGCGTTTATAAGCGATCAAGTGAGTCTAAGCTTTACCCAAAAGCCAAGATCCTGAGAACAACTACGCGAGTATCTTTTACATCTTATTATAAGATACACCATCATCGCTATTAAAGGAGTTTCTGCTTATAAACAAGAGTTAATTAATTATATCTATCTATTTATATAATTTGATTCTCTACGGGATAGTAATATTTAGGTCAAATTAAGTATAGAACAGTCCAAAATCACAATTATTGGGACTGTATTATTATTACGATCTAGAAAATTGGAAGTATTGCTGATACCGTAAAATAAATGTAAAAATATAGGAAATATATTATGTGATTTTTTTTTAAAACGATTGTATATTTCAAATTAGTCCACTGTGACACCTCAGTACATTAAGTGAAACATGTGAGAGTAGAAATTAGAAACTATGCAATGGATATTACAAAACTAAAACAATACTGGGAAATAATAATATGTAATTGACAGTCACGTTAAGCTTTTTATATACTCATATGAAATTTAGAACATCCATTAAATTATAAACTATACTGTGCGGTTACATCGTGTGAAATTTTAAGTTGTATAACCATCATTCAATATTAATCACAGTGTTTTAAGCTTTGTACCATGTACGAGTATAATATTTCTCTATATGAATATAAAAAGATATATTTTCTTGTATGTTTAGTGAACTACTAAACAGAGTGTTTCCTAAGTGATGATGAAAACTTTAGGTTATTCCTTGGGCGATTTTAAAGAAAAAAGTTCCTATGCACATGCGCCAGGAAATGATTTCCTATGGTCCTTCAAAGTTAAAGAAAAATGAAAAAAAATTGTTTTTTCTTTCGTAATTTTTAAATAAATAATTAAAGTTAACTAAATTAAATGTTCGAAGTGCCTGCCTTGCAAATGCTTGCATTCTTCTGACTGTCGTACTCTTTCAAAAACTCCGAGCATATTCCGAATAGTAATAAAGAAATCGACAAATTGAATGGTATAGAAGTCGTTACTTTGTGATAATCAATCCTAATGATAGAATAAAACACTTTACTTTGTTTGTTGAAATGATCTTGTGACCCTTGCTCATATATATATTTATTAAAATAGTGGGGGTATGGTCGGCAGAAAGAAGAAAACCAAAGTTTCAATTAGCCGACGTTTCGTGAATTTTGACACATCCTCAGGACTATTTAAATTAGGTTTTCCTTTTTATTGTTTAAATATGATTTGAACGAAACAACTACTCAGCGGGCAAATACCCCGACCTGCATTGGATTATACCTTTAAATCATGGTAGATCGGTAGCCAATATCATTTGTCAATTTCTAACCAGACATAGGCCGGTTTCGAACTTATTAGTTCAAATGCTACTATCCGACCGACATGATATTGGCTACCGATCTCTCATGATTTGAAGAGATAATTCAATGCAGGTCGGGGTACTTGGTCGTTGAGTAGTTGTTTCGTTCAAATCATATTTAAAAACAGCAGTTTTCGGAGAAAATTTCATGGAATTCCTGTAACTTATTATTCGTTTTTCAGAAAATTTTACTCTTGACAAAAGTTTCTAATTAGCGCATTGAGTATAAAACCATCACTTAGTTTGATTCATGGTGTATAGACCGGTGAAGAAATAGACAGAAGTGAATTATTGGGCACAGATCGACCTTTTACGTCTTCCACCGACTTAACCTGGTGGGCATTAAAAAATTAACAAATATTGGAAACATGTCTGTCGAGTGTCATATTGAATTGTGCAGTGTCTTATATAATGGTATTACAATAATCTGTGCATATAGACCTCCTTCTGGAGATATTGATATATTTTTCAAAATCATAAATAAAGCTTTGAAAACAGTACTTAAGAAACCTCACAATGTTATACTATGTGGATACTTTAATGTAGATCTCAATAACGAGTCATTTGACCAAAAAACGCTGTCCGACATTTTGGACTCCTTCAAACTAAAAATTACAACAAATGAACCAACAAGAATTTATACAAATTGCAATGGCGTAACCAGTGCCAGTTCTATTGATTACGTAACCACTAATTTACCCGTTAATATGTATCACTGTAGAGTGGTTGATCCTTGTGTAGCTGACCATTTTGCCCAGATTATTGATATAAACTTAATTGAATCCGAGTGCGGACAAACAAAAAATAATAAAACAAGTATCACAAGCAGAATAAAGTCTGATGAGAATATAAAAGAATTTATTTACCATGTCAACAAGATTGATTGGTCTTTCATTAATAGTACAAATGATGTTAATGATTTATTTAAGGAATTTGTTGATAGTCTAGTATGGTGCTTGGAAGTTAGTTGCCCAAAAGTTAGGAAAGAGATAAAAAATAAAAAAAAGTAAATCCTTGGTTTAATAAGGAACTTGCTTATGAAAGAAATGAACTGAAAACATTGAAATGGTTAAAAAATAATATAAAAGATAAAGTATATGCAACAAATTATCAACTAAAGAAAAAAATGTATAAAAAAAAACATTAAAATAGTCAAATCTAACTATTACACTAGTAAAATTAAATCTAGCTGTAATAAGTCTCGTGAAACATGGTTAATAGTAAATAAAAATATTGGTAAGACTAGAAATAAAAGAGACAAAATAGAATTAGTTGTAAATGATGTACAAATAGCAGACACTAAACAAATTGTTAATACATTTGTAGAACATTTCAGTACGGCAACTAGAATGAAACTAAGAAACCACTTTGGTGAAAATCTGTCTTTACCATGTACTACGATGACAAATCAACCTGAATCTCTCTTTGTTACATTGTGACAAGATGTTACATTGATGAACAAGATGTTAATAACGAAATAAAAAATTTAAAAAACAAAAAAAAAACACTGGACTAGATGAGATAAGTGTTGACTTATTAAAATCTGTAAAAGACAAGATTAGTGCCCCTATGGCAGACATTGTTAATAAATCTTTGGCGGCTGGTATATTTCCAAATATCCTTAAAATAGCAAGTGTAGTACCGGTATACAAAAAAAATAACCCACGTGATATTGAAAATTACGACAATTGCTCCTAAGTGCACTATCAAAATTGATGGAAAAATTAGTATACAATATTATTATAAATTTCTTAAATAAGAAAAACTTAATTACTCCCCTTCCAGCATGGGTTTAGAGAAAATAGGTCGGTGGAGACAGCGTCTTACCATTTACTAAATTTTATCTATAATGAATTAGACCAGAAAAAATTTGTGATATCTCTCATGTTTGACCTCTCTCGAGCTTTTGACACTGTCGATATCAGGTTTATGGAAATCAAGTTGTGTGCTATGGGTATTCGTGGGAACTTACTAAAATGGATTATGTCATACATGTCCGACAGAAAAATGCTAGTAAGATATAATGATGAAGTATCTGAATCACGAAATGTTGAAATGGGTGTACCGCAGGGTTCTGTTTTGGGACCACTCTTATTTATGTTATACGTAAATGATTTACCTCAACATATATCTAATGGTATCGTTACAATGTTTGCTGACGATACCACAATTACTTTATCTGCAACAACTCCAGAAGTACTGTCAGCATATATAGTGCTTACCTGTGATGAACTAGAGGCTTGGTGTCAACGCAATCATTTGACTTTAAATGAGGACAAGACTGTATATATTAATTTCCATGTTAGATCCCCTCTATCAGACTCCTTTAAAGTAGAAAATAATTTAGTTCTCTCACAGAATACAAAATTCCTAGGTATGTGGTTGGATAATCGATTAAACTGGGATAAGCATATTGAACATGTTTGTGCAAAACTAAATTCTGCATATTATGCTATAATGCAATTGAAATCTTGTTTAAACACTGAAGGAGTCTTAAATGTCTACTATGCGCTGGCCTACAGTCACATATCGAATAATATTGTTTCTTGGGGAGTTGGTAATGATCTTCCTAGAGTGTTTGTTGCGCAGAAAAGATTAATTAGATTAATCTTTTCGCTACAGCCATTGGAGACCTGTCGAAGGGTGTTTAAAGACAAAAAAAATATTGACTGTTCCGTCCATATTTATTCTAAAATGTATCATGCATGTCTATAAAAATAAAAGTAACTTTGAGAAATTAAATAGTAACCACTCTCACAATACTATACATGGTAATAATACCCTGAGTATCCCAAATCACAAAACTTCCTTTTTCAAACATTCTCCCCTCTATAGTTTTATTACAATATTCAATAAATTACCGAATCAAATAAAAACTATAAATAATGTAAATAGATTTAAGAGGGAAGTTAAGGATTTTTTTAATAAACAATGTTTACTATTCTGTAAATGAATATTTAAGTAATTAAATTTCATATGATTTCTGTTTGTTTTTATTTATATACACAATAATTTTATTTATACACATTAGTAAGATATATTTTGTAATTATTAAAATTAAATATATTATACTATACTGTGATGTCCCATATATATTTATATGTGTGTATATGTATTGTCTGTAATTTTTTGACTTGCCATATGTAAATATTATGTATGCAAATTTTGGTCAAATCATTCATTCATTTAAAACTACTAACTAGTTCATTTCATTTTAGTTTATCTACCAGTGCGTTTTTATATTTATTTTGGTGTAATATATTTTAGGACCATATTGTACCTTTTTACATACAATACTGTTTTAAATGTTTGTTTGTTTGTTTGTTAAATGTTAACATTGTAATGTTTTATATTTATTTTTTTAATGAAAAGACCAAAAAATTTTTTTTTGATTTTAATATTGTATCATTTCAGTTTTACTCTATTTTTTTAAAACATGTTTGACGTGCCAAATGTACAAATTTTGTATTTATGATTGGTAAATAAATCTATCTATCTATCTATCTATCTTATTTAGACGCTAAAACTTTATGAAGGGTATCCTTTCCTACGTAATTCAGACTAAAAAGTTGAATGGTGCTAACGCCGATTCTCCATCTTCAACGGTGCGCGAGATAAAGACGTCTATTCGGAGAAAAATTCATGGAATTCCTGTAACTTTCCACTAGTCCACCTGGGCTAGAGGTCGCCGCTTTCGGCGCCAAAATGGAATTTTTTCAACTTTATTTAATAGGACCGAATTTTGCAAAATCAAAATTTTTCATGAATGAGAATTCGATAAATGTGCTTTTCGAAACTTATATCCTATCAAGGGTCTACGATTATGATTTTATGGAAACTTACTCAAAAAAACTAGCACGATTCTAATGGTGCTCACCAAATTTTCAAAATGGAAACCTTTTCGAAAAATTAAGCTGCGCCACTGAAGGATATTCCAAATACAAATGTAAATTCGTGGTCTGATTGCGTAACTATGAGAATGAGGCGCATTAAAAATTCGATTTATCGAAAACATGAGACCTAGAGGGCCGAATCTTTGTTTAAAAAGTTTTTTACAGTTTTGTCTACATTTGATTCCATACAATGTATACATGTATGAATCTTTTCAGATTTTTTCAACCACCTTTTCTTAGTTTCACCTTCAATTGAACTTGAACCTGACGTGATAGAGCTTAACCGACCACGGCGACCCCAAAAACTCCTGGGTACCTAGGTAGAGTCTGGTGTTTTTTTTTTCAAACTAAATGTTGGCCAGTGTAACATAAAAATTACATGTTTTGCAAACTGGAAAAAAATTAGAACTGCGAAAAAACATGCTTCAATATCGAGTATTTCCTCCTCAAGCTTGAATGACAGCTCGCATTCTTGTGGCATGCTTTTTATCAAAACAGCAACATCATCCTGGGGTATCTGCTTCCATTCATTCAGCAGCGCCTATTTCAGCTGAGGTACTGTATGGAACTCGTCGTAGTTCCGCCTAATCCTTCTACCCAGATTGTCCCACATATGCTCTATCGGGTTTAGGTCAGGACTACTAGGTGGCCACCCTAGTACCTGAATACCAACATCGTGAAGATACTGGCGAGTTATCCTGCATTAGGAGAAAATGCTATCTTACAAATGGCGCAAAAGGTACCACATGCTCTTCTAAACACTCCCTGATGTACCTGTCAGCAGGTAGTCTAAACACTCTTTGGCGACGATCAGGTGAATACCTTGTGAACCGAGACTCATCCGTGAAGAGAATGTATTGTCATTCGTCCATATCCTAATCGGCATGAGTTCCCGCAGATCCAAACGCTGCCTGCGATGACCTGCGTCCAAAAGAGGGCCAGTAGCTGATATGAGGCGTTAAATTTTGTCCTCTCAACCTTCTTCGTACAGTATCGGACGAAACCAAGGTACCATGAACATATACCAATCTTCTAGTCAAAGCTGTACCAGGAAATGTTCGCTCTCGCAGAACTTGAAGTCGAAGAAATCGGTCCTCAACTTCATTTGTTACTCGTGGTCTCCATTGTCCAGATCTTCTTGAATAAGAACCAGTTTCCCCGATCCTTTGTATTGCATCAAATACAGTTCTCCGAGGGATGCCAAGTAAGTTGTCTATATATCGGATGCTGCGTCTATCATTATGTAAAACAACAGCTTGAGCGGCTTCTTCAGGACTCGTTATAAAACTTCTCACAATAAAACTTTTCTCTTTTCTTCGGAAAACCACAGAAACACACAAGAAACAGCAATCGGAACAAATTAAAGCTGCGTAAAACATGTAAAACGCTGACGATTAAAAGATCTAAAAAATAGGCAACAAAAAATTATTCTCGTGATACCGGAAAGTCCAAAAAACTCGAGCATTATTTGGTTCATGTGTTTACATGTGTGTATCCATGTTAAATAAATATACAGAGCGTTTTCGCAAATTCACCATAAGAAAACCTAGTGTCCGGTTAAGTTTGCGGTTGAACGTAGTATGCTACTGGAAAAATAAGCCTCTGCGCTTGTGACTTTACATCAAAAGATCAGTCAGAGAGTGTTTTTTGACAACTAATATGAGATTTTTTTTTTTTTATTTCTAAAATGGCATTAGGGCGATTGACCCACAGCCAGACACTAATTTATTAAGTATTTATATTTATATTTTAACTAAATTTTTTTTCCCAAATCTAACCTAAACCAAACGAATATAAAAAGTTTTAAATAGAACACAAAAGGATAAGGACAGGGACACCCGCTTTTCTCCCGGGGGTCGATCAGGGCATTTATTCAGTACACATACACATTTAGTGACCACGGATAGATTGGGTTGAAACACACTGGGACAGACAAAAATGGGTGATAAGCTAAGCCTACTCTAAATTTTGATTTTTGTTTGATTTATAAATAAAATTAAACAATCTACAATTTTTTTTATTTAGTGCCAAGAGATGCAAAAGATTGAAAAGGGTTTCCATTTTTAATTTAATTAAGTTGTTATATAGTACATTAGACTATTGACTATGTTTTTTGCAATTAAAGAAAATGTAATTTAGGTCCCCTATTTCATTACATTCTTCACATAGATCAGATGCTACTATACCTATCTTATGTAGGTGATACGGGTAACAGCCATGCCCAAATTTAGATGTGTTATGTTCTTTCTTGAATAATTACAATTATTATACCAGTGTTCTTGTGGGATTTCTTGCTATATATAAGTGTATATCGTGTTGGATTAGTGAAACAATATTCGTTCCATTGTTGTGACCATTGCTTTTTTAGTAGAGATTTATATTTACCAAAGTAATCTTCTAGACATGGTGCATTATCTAAGGCTATTCCTGAAACGATACTTTCTTTGGCTAACTGGTCGACTTTTTCATTATTGACAAGGCCGATATGAGCTTTGACCCAAATAAACTTTATTATGTAATTTCTCTCAGGTAGATTATTTATTAGAGCTTTAGCTTTGAAGATATATGGATTACGAAAAGGGTAATTAAAATCCATATTATTTTTAATGGCTGTTAGTGCAGACAGCGAATCAGACAGGATTAGAGCTTTTTGGTAGTTTTGTTCCTCAATGTACTCTAAGGCTTTTATAATCCCCATAGCTTCGGCGGAGTATATTGAAATGTCCTGGTTTAATTTATATTTTTTTTGAACGTTGACAAGGGGTACAAAAAATGCATATCCCGTTCCGCTTTCATTTTTGGATCCGTCTGTATAAATATGCAAAAAATTGCACCAGTCAGATGTTATATTTTTCAGGATAACGTTGCTTTCTCCTTTTAAATCAGAATACCTAGGCGTTACTACATTTGGTTTAATAAATTGTCCAACATAATCATTATTCGTGCAAGTTGAGTATAGTTTATCTAATTGAGGGGACATAATAGTGCAGGTATTTCTAAATCCTATGCATAAGGGCGGCGAGTTTTTTTTTAACCAGTATTTATTTACGAGGTCATAATTATTTAATTGGCTGACTTTTTCAATAATTGGTGACTTTTTAATTTGCGACCTAAGAATGAATTTTTCTGATAAAAATTGACGCCTCAACTGTAATGAGGGTTCGAGAGCTTCCACACGCAAGGGTTCAATAGGTGTCGATGCCATGGCTCCTAAGCATAATCTCAATGATTTATTTTGTATTATATCTAGCTTGTGCAACAAAGTATTACTAGCCGAACCATATACTATGCATCCGTAATCAATGATAGATCGGATATACGACCTATAAAAATTTATCGCAGTTTGTGGGTCAGCTCCCCACCATGTTCGCATAATCATTCTTAAAAAATTTAATCCCTTATTACATTTGGTAATTACATGTTCCACGAATGGTTTCCAAGTTAATTTTTGATCCAGTATAGTGCCTAAATAAATTATCTGTTTTTGTGCGGGGAAGTGCACCTTGCCAAGCCGTACGTTATCTGTATTGGGAAGTGCATGTCTCGTAAAAAATACTATGGCTGATTTCTCTGGTGATAACTGAAATCCGAGGTTATTTATGGTGTTTAATATTGGGGTCATGGCTGTGTCTAGAAGTTTAATACATTTTTCATACTTTTTATTGGTTATATAAAAAAACGAAATCATCTGCATATTGAATGACCTCTATATTTATGTGACTAGAATGTAGTTTTGCTGTATATAAATTAAACATTAAAGGACTTAGCACTGAGCCCTGAGGGAGGCCTATCGAAGCATGGCGGAGTCCTAAGTATGTATTGTCAGGTTGTCGGACATAGATTTTTCTATCAAAAACTAATATGAGATAAATAAATAATAAAATATTCCCCTACGTTTCGGAGACGAATCTGTTATCGTATTCAATTTAAGTATCTATGAATTACATAAATAAATAATATATGTGTCGACTCACGATCAGCATAATCTAAAAAAAGATAAATGACTTTGAAAAAGAAAATAAATTCGTTTCCGAAACGTTAGGAAAATATAATATTTTTGTCTCATATTAGTTGTCAAAAAACACCGTCTGACGTAAAAGTACTGCGCAGAATGCATAACATACTGAGCAACTAATTGTATTTGTTAGATAACCAAGAATAATTCATGTATTAGTAATCCCCAAGAAAGAAAAATAACGTTCAGACAATAAAGCTGTTGCCTCCAAATGAATAGAGTTGTAGCTTTCTCATTTTCTTTTTTTAATTAATTGCCATTTCTTCATAAAATTAACTCCATTTTTTTAATTTCCAACCGTTTTTATCAAAAAAGTTGAAAAGATAAAATTAGTCCTATTTTTAAATTTAAGTGCATTCTGTATAGAGAGAGATTATTTAAAATTTAAAAAACCTGAAAATACAAAAGGGATGTGTGTGACGATGAGTGACCGATGACTGATGAAATAGTATGTAAAGTATGGGGTAAGATTCATTTAAATAAATCCACAATATGAAGAATAAATCAATCACGGCATTCTCCTTTGTGGGTGTGTACCGCTTATGTTACCCTAGTTTTCCGTTAATGGATTTTATCATCATTGATTTTATTAAAATTTACTGTTAGCAGAGATTTCCGCGTTCTTTAAGCTTAAAAACTGGCTAAAATTAGTGAACGTTACTTTTGGAATAGCTGAAAATTGTTTTTTTTTTAAGTGAGCTCATGAAGAAACTAGTAAAATTCGAACTTTTGACTAGTTTTGTATCAAATGCCGCCAATTTCAAGGACACCAGAATATGTAAAAAAATTATTAAAAAGACTTTTTTCAAACATTTTCCATAAACAAATATTTAAAAAGATACAGGCAATATTCTATACATGTACCATATATGTACAGGGTCATCATGGGAACATCTTAGATTCTATTGTAACTCAATTGCCTTTGAAGATAACGGAAAAGTAAAAAATTCTTTATTGACTAATTTTTAACAAGGAATTAAAATTTAAAACAATTGAGCATAGCTTTCACCTTTGGTTTCTCTTATGAAACCCTGTATATTATTGTATCTTTTGATTCGGGAGTATTAGGTCAGGACTATTTGGTGGCCACCGTGTGGTACCATATTTTTCAAACCATTCAAGGTACCGATGGTTTAAATATTCGCTAACTTCTCTTATATTATGTGGCGCTAGCGGAGCTCCATCTTTCTGACATATTAACCTTTCGTTATTATCAAGTTTAACAATAAGATCATTTATTTCGTGGTTTAAAAGTTATAAATAGCATTGTTCTTTTAAATTTTGATGGAGAAATGTAGATCCAATTACTTTATTACGGTATATACACCAAACATGTATCGACGTCCTCCCCCTGTTTTTGAATTCCTTAACTCTTCGTGGATTTTGCACTGCCCAGAACCTACTGTTCTGTCTATTAGTGTATCCAGCCGTTATTGCAACAATTTGGTTGAACGATTAGGTAGAGATCCGAATTTCCTTAAAAAAATATTATGGACAGACATTGCTACCTTCACAACGCGTTGTGAAGGTAGCAAAGTCTGTCCATAATATTTTTTTTAAGGAAATTCGGATCTCTACCTAATCATTCAATCAAATTTTTGCAATACTGAAGCCTATATTCAGTTTGTTCTCTGACTATTTTTGAACAGGTTTATATTTAAACGGCTTAATTTTATTATTTTTCAGGACTTTTTAAGTCAAATGACAATTGTGAAACTCTTACAGCGTCATTAATGGAACGTTCAGGATTTTTTTCGAAAATAACGTAATATGGCATTATTTTTAAAGCGGCGGTTTGGTAGTGCCCTTTTTATTAAGTAATGTAATTGTAATTTTGCGTCAATTCGTATAAATGTTATTGGAGGAGGAAGTGTTCTATCTGGATATTTTATAACATATACCTTTCTTGCTTGGAATACATTTCTAACACAATAATACGTTAAATAATACAGTAACCAAATTTTAGTAACTAATTATTGACAGATCTTAAAGGTTGTTATGCATTGTTTTTCTCAAAGCCACCTATGTTTAAAAGTATGTGAATGCTATTCGTGATGTAATTTAAGTTATTTAATTTCAATATCTCGTAAACAATAAAAGGTAATAGCTATAGCTGCAAATCGTTTCTGTGTATCATGGTCGTAGAGTAAAGATGTACTTACTGTCGCCGGCATTCACCTTAACCGCGAAACTCTTTCTCCAGGCCAGTCTATTATTAGCTTTCCAGTTGTGTACACGTTAAGTCACCTGGGCGTATTGCATATTGTTTTTGTGTTTTTATTTTATTTGTTGTACTGTATTGTTGATATTAATTTAATATAAAGCATGGCAGACGTACGCAGGGGTAGCAACCGGCCATTTGCCGACAAAGTGAATAAATTCATAGATGAATTCCCGGATTTATTCTACGATGGTGCTAAAATAATTTATAAAGTGTGCGAGAATGATTTGATGTGCTGGGATAAACGTGATTGTGGGCTTCACGTAAATAGTGTACATCATAAAAATAAAAAAATGCCGTGCCTTCGACAACACAGTTAATGTTTGATTTACTATCAATGCTGATTGCCTGTGATGTTCTGCTGCACATACTCGATAAACAACCATTTCGAGAGTTCTGGAATAAATACAATGCCCAAGTGAAGTTACCAAGTCGCACAACGTTATGTAACTATCTACGAACTGTACACGTAGACATGGTAAATAAGATGAAATGTGAATTAAAAAATACACGGCTGTGGTTATCTGTTGATGAGACAACAGATTGTAAAAAAAATCTATTTTAAATGTTATAGTACAAATACTGGACCCTCTTAAACCGACAGTTCCACTGTTACTAGCTAGTAAAAGACTAAGTCAGTGTACTAGCGAAACAATTACCAGGGTGGTGCTGGAGACGTTAGAAAAATTTGAACTGTCAAAAAAGTCAAGTGTTGATGTTTGTGACTGATGGCGCCGTGACAATGCGTTCGGTAGGCCGTTCTTTGCAAGAACAAGGTTGTACGTTCATACATGTTACGTGTAAAGTGCATGCTTTACATCTTATGGCAGAAACTATTCGAAAAGGTTTTCCAGAGGTGGATGCATTAATAACAAGTACAAAAAAAGTGTTTCTTAAATCTCCTAAACGTCTCCGTGCATTTCATAGCAAGTGTCCCGGTATTCCTAAACCACCACAGCCGATTCTTACACGTTGGGGAACATTGTTGCAGGCAGCTTTTTATTATGCTGAATATTTTCAAGAAATAAAAGCTGTGATACTACAATTCAATCCAGATGAGACTGCAGCTATTAAGGAAAGCCAGACAAAATTCGAAAATATTTCCATTGAAACAGCTTTAAAAAATATTGCGAAGAACTATAAACCATTACATGAGAGCATAAAAAAATTAGAAAACAGTGCGCAAATGAGCGCGTTAAAGAAGAGTTCGCAATTGTGTCAAATAAAGACACCGATTTTACCAAATTAAGACAAATATGTGATGGTGCAGCCCCAGATACGTTAAGTGCGTTCAAAGACTATTTTACGTATGCGTGTATTACATCAGTAGATGTCGAACGATCATTTTCAAAATATAAAAATATATTTTCACCAAAGCGAACATCACTCATGAAGACAACCATAGAAACATACCTGATGCTGCAAAATGACTACACATTTTGTGATAAGCAAGCTAATTCATCAAGCTAGTTAAGAGGGTAAGTTTTACATACATTGTTATAAATTGTAACAGTTTATTGTTTCTCGTATTAGTTAATTTCGCGTACGCCACTGTCCCACGGAACATTTTTGAGAGCCCTAGTAATAGCTTATATTGATGAAATCAGGAAAAAACGCCGAATTAAAGGATACAATAATATATAGGGTGTTTCATAAAAGAAACCAAAGTTTCCCTGTAATGCGATGCTCAATTGTTCTTTTTTATAAAAATTTTAATTCCTTGTTAAAATTAGTCAATAAAGCAATTTTTATTTTTCCGATATCTTCAAAGGCAGCTGAGTTACAATAGAATCTAACATTTTCCCGTGATGGCCCTGTACACGGTGGGCCAAAAAAAAATTCCGATATTTTATTTGCTTTATTAATTTCTTTATTAGTGGATAGATTTTTATCAAATTTTCAGGAGAAATAAAATAATGTATAGGCTTTTAGACAGTCAAGTCGAAAGTATCGCAGCTGCAACCAATTTTTATACAGGTGGTTTTAAAAATATGCCTTATGTTTTCAAAAGCCTAACATTTGTGAGTATAATTTTTTTTATTTTTTGTTTAAGTACTCCTATTTTTGTCAGTTTTATGACCATTTTACCACAATAACAAAATTGTGCTGCAAAAATTCATATTTAAAAAAAACGTTTTAATCAAAGCACTATTTGAAGAAAAATAAATTGGGGCCAGAAAAATTATTAAAGAATTTCCCAATAGAAGCTTGTGATGATTTAGGACCAATGAAAGCATACGTAAAACTTCGTTCACTGATGAAAAAATGTTTTATTTCCGACCACCTAAAAATACTCAAAACAATAGAATTTACGATTGTGCTCTTAAAACGGAAAACATTGATCCAAACAGGCTGTTGGTTATGCAGCGGCATTTTGCAGATGGTCTTATGGTTTCGCTTAGCATAACTCAGTTGGGCAATAGAAGTGTGATTTTTATAAGCCAAGGTGTAAAAGTTAATTCCAGAGTTTATTGTCAAGAAGTTTTGGAAGTCATGCTAGCTAAAATCGAAAACATAAATGAAAATTACGTGTTTATGCAAAATAGTGCCCTGTCACATAAGTCAGCGTACACAATTGACTTCTTAAATCAACAATGTCCTGATTTCATCCGTCCAAGTGAATGGCCACCAAACAGCCCGGATTCAAATTCGCTTGATTACATAATATGGGCAACATTAGAGGTTATGGTATTCAAAAACAGGAACGTAAATACTGTTGAAGACTTAAAAGCAGAAATTGTTAGTTGTTGGCAAATTTTTGATCAAACGATTATTAACAATTTAATGAGTCAGTGAAAGAAAATGTTGCAAAAATGTATTCAGGAAGGTAGTGGTCATTTTGAACAATTTTTTAAATAAAAACATTAGTTAGGTATATTTGTATATGTTTTGTAAAATTTGGTAATTTATTTAATTATGTTTTGTTAAATTCGTTTAGCGCTAATAAATTGAAAATTTCAAGCGGTTATGTCATAATTCATTGTTAGTTATTGTTAGTTATTATCTGTCACAGTTCATTGTTAGTTACTGTTTTCAAAGCCTACTTTGTATAAAATATGAATTTTTGCAGTACAATTTTGTTATTGTGCACGACTTCAGTAAAATTGTTCAAAAACTGACAAAAATAGGAGTATTTAAAAAAAATTATAAATTTGTACTGACAAACGTTAGAGATTTTCAATACATAAACTAATTTATTTTTCTGAAAATCCTCAGTTTTTTGCGAAACACCTAAGGTAAGGCACATCTTTAAACCCCTCTGTATAAAAATTGGTTGCAGCTGCGACACTTTTGACTTGACTGTCTAAAAGCCTATACATTATTGTACTTCTCCTGAAAATTTGATAAAAATCTACCTACTAATAAAAGAATTAACATAGCAAATAAGATGTACACATTTTTTTGGCCTTCCCAAGTAAATTGTTTATTAAAATGACAAACATTTTTTAAGATTTTAATACTTTAGTTGCCAATTGCTACTAGCTACTAATAAGAATTAATAAATTCGAAACAGCAGTGTAATAATTAGTCTGCCACCTTCCGGGTTTTTTTATTTATATAAGGTTTTAAAAGAGGGACGTGATATTGTATATATTTTTATTTTATTTGGAGAATTAATATTAGAAAGGCTCTTACCCAAAAAAGAACATTAACCCAGCAAAACACTAATCGTATGCATGTGTATCCACTTATTGACATCTTCGTGGAACCGGTTTATGGGGTTTAAAATCTGTAAGCAAAAAATGTAAAATTTATTTTTATGATGTAACTACTTATTTTTGAACTACAATGTAAAAGAAGGATACAGAAAATAATAACATATTCTTAACACTGACGTAGTTTTCCACGAAACACCAAAACACTATATACTACACTCGACGGGCGCTTCGCCAACCAACTTGGCATCATCTGGAGATGATTAAACCTAAACTTATGCTAACAGTCTACCCTATTTATACCTAAACTGTGTTACCGAACCATCACCCACTAACCAATAAAGCGAGCTATTTGGGATAGGCCCTCTCTCACTATTCATACAATTTTTACACTTCATGATTTCCAAGCTTTCAAATGCATCCAGCTATCTAGTATTTGTTAAATTCCTAATTAATCTTAAATTGTTAATATCTATTTTATGGTTGTTCTCAAACGCCTGTTGGGCAACACTAGACTTATCTGTTCTACCATATTTGAGATGGGCCATATGCTCTTTGAATCTAGTTTGAATTGATTGTCTAGTCTGTCCAACATTATTTTGATTACAGTCCTTACAGCTAATTTCGTAAATCCCCGACTTTTCGTTTATTTCAATTTTGTCTTTTGAACTGCCTAAAAGTTGTAGTTTGTTTCCCGACGAATGAACCATTGTCATACCTACATCCTTAAAAAATCTTACCAATATCACGGGTGAATCGAGGATCGAATGGAATCGATACAAATTTCGGTTTTTCTCTTTCATTTTGAAAGGTCGAGGAATTTCGAGATGACTCTTTAAACTTTCGTTTCCTAATTATTTTATCAATTAAACTTACAGAATATCCATTACTCGCAGCTATATCCTTAATCAAACCTCTCTTTATTGAAGGGGAAGCTTAATAGACGATGAAATAGAAAAGTAAAGCTCGCCATTTTGTGTTGAGCACAATGGTGAGAGTCCTTAGGAATATATCTTAGAGTACTGCTATATTTTCTGTATATGTCAAACTCTTAACTTATTTTCACTATTTCTAATTATTAATACATCTAAAAATGGTAGTTGTCCAGAGTTTTCAATTTCATATGTGAATTTAACTGACGCGAAACGACTGTTTAATTTAGATACACAGTTATCAATATCAGCAACTTTTGTATCGAACACTACAAAAATATAATCCACAAACCGAAGAACCGTTATGTAAGATTTTTAATTTAATCATAAATAAGGGTATATTTCCAAATTGTTGGAAATTGTCAAAAATATGTCCAGTATTTAAGTCAGGTGGTAAATCTAGCATTAATAATTATAGACCTATTGCATTAATTCCAAATATTGCAAAACTTTTTGAGTGCATTTTGTCATTTGTTGTTTATAACCATATTTGCAGACAGATATGCCTTAGTCAACATGGTTTCATTAGAGGTCGGTCTACCTTGACAAATATAGGCAACTTTGTCCAATTTGTGTCACAAGCTCTTGATAATAGATTTCAAGTTGATGTAATTTTCACCGATTTCACTAAGGCATTTGATCAGGTACACCATGGTATTATCATAAATAAACTTCGACAGTTTGGATTATGTGAAAATTTAACACAACTGTTTTATTCCTTGTTAACTGATAGAAAAAACTATGTAGAATACAAAGGTTTCAAATCTGATATATATTGTGCGACAAGCGGGGTAACGCAGGGATCCAACTTAGGTCCGCTTATGTTTTTAATGTTTGTTAACGACATTGAGAAGTCTATAAATTCTCATATGTTTCTCTATGCTGATGATTTGAAAATAGTAAGAGTAATAAATAGTGAGCATGATTGCCATACATTACAGGATGATATTGATTCCCTGTACGCTTGGTGTTCACAGAATAAATTAGGTTTGAACATTAATAAGTGTGAAACAATGACGTTCTCAAGGAAAAAAAACATGTTAGAATATAATTACAAAATAGGTGACTCTATTCTGCAACGATGTCATCAGAAAAAAAGATCTAGGTATAATATTAGACCCTGAATTATCGTTTATTCCCCACTATGAATATATTAATAGTCATTGCCTAAAAATGCTAGGTTTTATAATCAGAAACACTAAACAGTTCACAAGTATTGAATGTCTCAAGATATTATATTTCTCCTTTGTCAGAAGTCGATTGGAGTACTGTAGTGTTGCTTGGTCTCCGTACTATAATGTTCATATTATGATGCTCGAGCGTATACAACGTAAATTTTGCAAATACTTGTATTTCATAAAGCATAAAAGATACCCCGAGCAGAATTATAGCTATAGGGCTTTATTAAATGAATTTGAAATCGAGCCATTATTCGTACGGCGTAAAGTAACGAACATTACATACTTGTACAAAATTATCCATGGTCAAATTGATAACCCTCAATTCTTAGATCAGGTGCATATTAATATACCTAGATTTGGTACTAGACAGCCTTCAATCTTTATTTATGATACACCCCACACCAATCAACACATGAATTCACCATTACTTTCTATGTCTAGACAATACAATGATTTGCAGAATTTTGTTGATATATTTTGTGATAATTTTACGCATTTTTCTCGTTCGCTTAAAGAAGCTGTTTTAACTAATTCTGCATTTTGACCTAGACTATTGTTGATTACGCCGTTCATGTATGATATTTAATATTATTAGTATCTCCATCATTTAATGTTTTTGTTTTACTTAAACTTTTGTTAAATATTAGCTTTTATTTTTTGTGTAATGTTATGGACTTAACTAAGTCATTTGAGCATATCCTGTATTTGGACAGCTGTGTCTGTCGCACTTCTATTTTATATTTTCTATTTTTTTTAATGTTTAGCTATAGATTTTTGCTGTGCTAAATTATATTTGTAATGAAATACTGTAATATGCTATGTTTTAGTATCCTATTTATGGACAGGTTTGTCTGTTGGATTTCAATAAACCTTATTATTATTATTATTATTATTATAAACCTAAGCCAAACCCTGGGGAAATACTCGAATTCTTCCTTTGCTTCCGTCTCGAATCTGTTCATCAAGAGACTGGCAATGAATAGTGACAAAGAGTTACCCATTGCTGTTCCTTCATGTTGTTCGAAGAAATTATCGTTGAATCGAAAATAATTTTGTTTCATGGAAAATTTAGTGAGTTGAAAATATTCATTATTTATTCTACATCTTGACTAAGATTGTTTAATTCGAGTAGATCCTTAAGGTAGTTCAAGGTCTGTGGTATAAATAAACGTCAAAGAAGATCAAATATTTCACCTTCTTGCAACTGAATATTTTCACATATTTTTGTTTTTTTATTATAAATATTGGATGCCACTTCTAAATGATGTAGCCTCGACAAACCACAGCTTCTACATATCCATCCTTAAAATAACTATAAGGTAATACGGTTTCCTAGAAATATAGAAACACCCATCGCCATAGATTTGTATAAATATCCTAATTAATAACAAATATGAAAGTGACAACGCCAACGCCTACGCACATATTAAAGATATAGAAATAATTTTAATTTCATTAGATAAAAAAATATATCAAAATATATTTATGTTATTAAAGAAAGTTTGTTTTGTAGTATACATTAAAATACATTATTTTGCAAAATATACACTAAAAATAGTTTATCAAATTTCAATAAAATTACGTCAAAGAGTTACGACCTAATGACCTTCATACGACTAATTTGGGTAATAATATCGTTTTATGTATAACAAACAAAAATGAAGGATATTATAAATTTAGGTACTTTAAGTACACTTGGGTCGATTGCCTGTATATTACTGAAGAAGCATATGCAGGGTGTTCAAAAAATATTTGACAACAATTCAGAAGCTGACTCTAGTGACCAAGACAAGAAAAAAAATTGTGTAGATGAATGTGAATCCGGAAATGTTGTTAAAAGTACATAGGCCAGTCGGCAGATCATTTAAATTAGTCTATTGCAGGAATAATTCCGAACAAGCTGGAATTAATTTGCCGTCATCTTGAAAAAAATGTCCGAAAAGCGTCAAAGATTGTAATGCAAATTGTAGTTGTCGTAAAGCAGGTTTACGTTGCTCAATAATTTGTGGATTCTGTCAGAGCAAATAGTGTTCGACGAAAATCAAAATTAGTATATGATTTCTGAGACCCAATTAAATAGATTAAAATTCCAGCTTGTTCGGAATTATTCCCACTCATAATGCTCTCGCCGACGTGCCTAAAACTAAAAGATAATATACTCTTTTAGAATATTTCCCTTAGAAGTAGAGGTAGGAAAACAAAATTTGGTACAAATCCTCAGTACATTTCTACATATCATTAAGCAATTTTGAATTTATTTAGCTTCCGGTGGCGTAGAAAAAAGGACAAATGTATTTTTTTTTAAATGTCATTTATAGAAACAAGTTTTCTGACAATTGAGATGATTTCTGAAAGGGGCATCTTAAACTGCATAAAAAAAGTTATTACTGCAGTTTTACCATTTCGAGGAAATTGAAAGAAAGCTTTTGATGTAGATTTTTTTGATAGAAATTTGACATGTAATATTTATTTAAAGTAAATAAGAAAGTAAAAATCTGAAATATCTGATAATACTGTGGAAAGATAAACAGACTTAATGAAAATAATCACAAAGTCGAGCAATTTAAATGAATGGGGTCAAGAAATTAAATACCTACCTACAAAATTGTAAATACATATGGTCACCTGGATAAAATGATACGCCACAGGATTTCTCGGTCGCAGAGGTAATTTTTATGGAATTACTGTTTATATAAATTTATAAAATAAATTTAAAATTAAATTGATTTACAAATAAGGCTTTTTTTTTAAATGGTTTATACTGCAACTATAAGTTATCAAAACAAACCACCCCTTAGTAATTATTATCTAAATGTGAAACGGTACGTTCTTTAACCAGACAAGAATCCCTTAGTCCCGACACCGGTTTCATGGTCATTTAGCTGTTTATTATCTTAAATAAGAGTCACAGTCACAACAAAACAAATTAAAAATCTAAAGTTTACAAAACACACACTGCTATAAATAATTTTTTGATAAGTTCTCAAACGGATCAAACTTACTAGTATTGTTCCCATTTAAAAACCATAAACAATAATAGTAATAATAATAAAGTCAATTTATTTCAGAAAACAGTACGAAAAGTACATACGTTTAGGAAATTTCGTCAATAGTTAAGATTGTACATATAAAGTACATAAAAGAAAAAAAATATATGTAAAAAATGTATAAATAGTCGATATAAAAAGACGCCAAAAAACGTCAAAAAAACAAACAAATTAAAAACATAACATCAATAAAACAACATTATATGTATATTGACAATTATAGTAAAATGCAAACTAGCACCTCGATACGAATTCTTGAATCGTGTAACAGTTTTTGTCAAGAAGTTACAGCAGTTTTAAATTTAACAATTGTAGGTAAACATTTAATAGTTTCTGGTAGTAAGTTATACAATTTACAACCATTGAAAAAAAGACTTTTTTGATATAAAGCTGTATCGTGTTTCAGTGGCAAAAAATTATCTTTATTTCTGGTGTTGTGACTATGTTGGGATCTAACATTAGAGAATTTTGATTTATTTTTATACACAAAGCACGATATCTCGTACACATATACAGAGACTAGAGTAAGCACTTTTAAAGACTTAAAGGCATCTCTACAGGATTCATTATACTTTAAGTTAGTCATGGCACGTATAGCACGTTTTTGTAGTACAAAAACACTGTTCACTTCGGTTGCCAATCCCCAGTGAACTATAGCATATTTAATGGTAGAATGGAAAGAAGCGAAGTATAATTGTCTTAAAATAGATAGACTACATTGTTTTGACGCTACAGCTAAAGTATAACATGTTTTGGATAACTTACTACAGATATCTTGTATGTGACAAGACCATTTCAGACTGCAGTCTATTCTCAAACCTAACAATTTGGTGTTACTAGAGTAACTAATATTCAGTGAATTATCCAAGGTAATGGTATTTTTATACGTAATGTTAGATCGTGTATTCCTAAATATAATGCACGTTGTCTTATCTTTATTAATACATAATTTATTTTTCTGGACCCACATATTAATTTTTTTAAACATTAAAATGGCACAGTTTTCAGATTCAGGTATGTTATTAGTCTTTATTAGAATGTTAGTATCATCAGCATATGAGACTGTTAAACACAAGGGATGTTTAATATAATTTAACATGTAATTAATATAAATATTAAATAATGTGGGCCCCAATATAGATCCTTGAGGAACTCCACAACTGATGTTAGACACTCTCGATACAACATTTTTTATTTTTACTTGCTGGGTTCGATTTGCCAAATATGATGTAAACCAATCGTGAGCGACGCCTCTAATTCCGTATTTCTCTAATTTGGTCAATAGTATAGAATGATTAACACAATCAAATGCTTTAGTGAAGTCAATAAAAAGTCCCAGAACAATCTGTGACTGATCAAGTGTAATGACAATATCATTAACAAATTCGCTAAGGGCAGTATCTATACTTTTTTGCTTTGTAAAGCCATGCTGACTACTCGAAAGTGTATTATTATTTGTAAGAAATGGTATTAGTTGTTCATTCACTGACAGTTCGAACAGTTTAGATATACTAGGTGAAAGGCTGATTCCCCTGTAATTTATGACTAAGCGAGAATCACCTTTTTTTGTACAAAATTACATTTGACACTTTTAATCTCTCAGGATACATACCCTGTTCTAAAGAGAGATTTATTATATGAGTGAGTGGTGCAATTATATAAACACCAATTTGCTTTAGCAGTGAATTGGATATTTCATCAGTTCATCGAGAATTCGAGTTTTTTAATTTGTGAATTAGTTCTAAAACATCTTTTTCAATGCAATGACTTTTACAACATAATGGATAGATATCCTAATAATAGTATACTTTTTATACATTCTTAAATATTAAAAAGATCGACAGTCCTAACAACTTTTCCAACATGTATTGCCATTGGTTTCTGACAGATGTAATTTAA